>JADGMU010001397.1:0-41331 GCA_016920895.1 Vaccinium myrtillus | reverse complement strand
TAAGTTTCAAAGGTTTTTTTTCACTCTGCACTAGGCACTTTCAAAGTATTTTTTCACTCTTCTGTTTTCATTCCTCTAGGGGTGAAAAAAAAACCGACGGACCCGAATCTCGGGGTTTCAATTGATCCCAAAAAACAAATCATAGGTTTTCGTCCATCTCAATTTTAACGCCGGACCGAAAAAACCGAAATGCATCTCGGTTCGGTTTCGGTTTTCCCAAAAACCCGAACCGAAAAATACCCTAAAATCATCCCGATTTGGACCGATTACCCCGTCCATTGTTTTGGACCGAAAACCACCCCTATCTCGGTTGGGAAATTGATCCCGCAAAAAATCATCATAGCCGTCCATCTCAATTTTAACGCGGTTTGGTCCTGAAAACACCGAAAAAAAACGAAAAAACCCGAACCACCCCGAACCGATCGGTCCATTGTTTTTCATCCCTCATCATTCCTCTACACTTTTTTCACACATTTCCTCAATACACTTTTTACACATCTCAATACACTTTTTAAGCCTTAATGTCAGTCCATTGGGCTGATTTTAGAATTTTCCTAATCTTAAATTAAATCGTAGTATCTAAATGAGTATAACGTAAGCTTTGCTGCTTCTATTTATTATTACACATTCTCACATCTGATTCTTTTTTGGGTTGTTGTTACTGCAGTATTCGCTGTATTTCGTCTATCTCGGCTTGATTGTATGTATATCCTCATATGCAGGTTTACTTCTAATCTATACTTCAGTACTCGTTTTTTTTTTTAATCATTTGGATCCTCATATAGTCATATGGCTTGATTCCGCTTGTAAATTTTGAAAACGAACTCAAGGCCAGGGACTAAGGATTTTCTCCCTCCTGCAGTTTAGGTTTGAAACTGTCCGACTGCTTTTTTCCACCATCTCTCCTCAATTGGTATTAGGAAGAGCTTTAATTAAGTTCTTTATGGCATTCGACATTGCACCCGCAAGTTTGTTTTTGTAGCGGTCGCAGGGAGGGTCATTATGTAACCAAATCCATGGGGCACTCCGGGCCCAACAAATACCGTATTTTTCAACTCCTTTAGCCCGTTAGTGGATGGTAGGATTGGTCCTGGATAAGTAGAGGGTAGGATTGGTCTCAGATTAGTAGAGGTGCTCATAAACTAAGCAAGCGATGACCATGGCGGTGCACTTTATCGACACTGACCCAATGATAGCCCTTTCTTTTTTGCTTTTCGGCTCCACTCGCCTATCTATATTCATTTCTTTGTATGTACTTCAATCCAACATATTGGTCACCCCCTCCGTGAGTCAAATTTTAACGTGGTGGCTAGCTCTGCTGCCAAATTACACAAACTCATGGGTAGAACTCACCCTTGAAAACCGGCTTATAAGGATTGAGTGCCCAAGAGCTTATATACAAAAGGCTAAGTCCATACTTAGTCGATGTTGGACATTATGATCATAACATTGTCACATAAATATCCTTATCACTGTAGCTTTCAGTTGGGTTAATTTTGTTTGATTGAGAAATTATCTTTTCGCATCAACAGAGATTTCTTGTTGGATGCATACTGGGGAGAGACAAGTGGGTACTTTGAGAAAGAAGTATTTGGAGGCTGTGTTGAAGCAAGACATTGGATTCTTTGATACAGATGCTAGAACTGGAGATATTGTTTTATGCATCTCAACAGATACTGTGCTTATTCAAGATGCCATTGGTGAGAAGGTCTGCTCGATCCCTCCCCTCTAAATCCCTGCATGTATGTCTGTATTACTGTTAATATATAGGCTCTAGTTTCCCATATGCAAGATGGCAATCTGTGTTAGTAGTGTTAACTGAATACTCGTAAACCATCATTTCGCTTATTCTGATTACTGGAATTTTAGGTGGGAAATTTCATCCATTATATGTCCACTTTTGTGGCCGGACTAGTGATTGGTTTTGTTCTAGTATGGAGGTTAGCTTTACTTAGTGTGGCAGCAATTCCTGGAATCGCCTTAGCCGGGCGTGTATGCATATATGCTAACCAGTCTCACATCAAAAAGCCGTGAATCGTACTCAAATGCCAGTATTATCGCTGAGCAGGTTGGTTTTTTCAAGTTCTAATCAAGTATTTTGAATTGAGTTTTGTTGTCGTATAATGTGTTAGAGCAACTTACTTCTGCATGATTCTATTTAGTTCTTTCGTTGATTTCTTTCTTTTGCATATTAACATACTGGATTGAATAAATTTTCCGTTTGGGGTTGACAAGATGCTATTACATCGTACATGTGAAGAGGTGTCAAACGGGCCGTGCCGTGCCGGCATGACCCATTTAGCTTGGTGCCAACCGGGCTTCATACCGTGCCGGCCGGTTTACTTCAATCGTGCCTTGTTGTGTCTTTTTTTACCGTACCCGTGCCAGCATATCTCCAACCGAGTTTCATCAGGGAAAAAAAACCATTCTGAACAGATAATTGTTAAATATATATTTTTTGTGGCACTAATGTTAATAAAATTAGCGGTATTTATGTAGTACTGACATTACTTTCTGTGACTAATGACATAGTGAGTCAATTTGTTTAATAAAAATAATTTTTTTGGTTAATATTTAGTATTTATGTCGTGCCCATGCCGTGCCCGTCTAGAATCGTGCCGTGTCCAGCCCACTTCCGTGCTATGCCCGTCTAAGACCATATTGTAGTGTCTTGCTCATGCCCGGCCTGTCTAAAACCGTGCCCGTGCCTGTGCATGTGCCTCATTTAAACGTGCCGTGCTGTGCCCGTGCTAGGCTCGCCCGTTTGACACATCTATACATGTGCTACATACTGGACTGGGTGATTCACCTTTTCTTTTGGTCTTTAGTTATCCTTTTTCGCAGATCAACTGATGAGCTTACATGTGCGAGTAAGTTAGTGATTGTTGTTCAGTAACTGGCCTCTGTATTAATCTTGTTCAGTGTACTACAATGGGTTTGATTTATCACTGTCTACCTAGGCCATTGCACAAGTTAGGACCATTTACTCGTATGTTGGAGAAAGCAAGGTCCTCAATTCCTATTCAGATGCAATACAACACACATTGAGGCTTGGATATAAGGCCGGAACAGCTAAAGGACTAGGGCTGGGATGCACTTATGGAATAATAATCCTTTCATTTGCCCTAGTCTTTTGGTATGCTGGTATTTTCATTCGAAATGGAATAACAGATGGAGGGAAGGCATTCACTGCTATGTTATCTGCCGTTATTGGGGGCATGTAAGATCTCAGACTAAAAACCTCTATTTTCAGTTGAATAGCCCTTTTCCTGAAAACATATTGATTAAGGAAAATAATTTTACAGAAGCTTAGGTCAGGCATTTTCAAACCTTGGGGCATTTAGCAAAGGCAAAGCTGCTGGGTACAAGTTAATGGAGATTATCAAGCAGAGACCTTCCATAATTCAAGATCCTTCGGCTGGGAAATGCTTAGCTGAGTGCAGCGGGAACATAGAGTTCAAAGATGTTACTTTTAGCTACCCATCAAGACCTGATGTTATTATATTGAGGAACTTCTCCATTTTCTTTACTGCCGGAAAGACAACAGCCGTTGTTGGCGGTAGTGGATCAGGAAAAAGTACCATTGTCTCCTTGATAGAAAGGTTCTATGATCCTAATCAGGGTAACTACAAGACTTCTATGATGATGAAATTCATAAAACGTTTTTTTGAATCGTTGTTGTTGATGATTTTATTCTAATTATACGTATTATCGGATTAGGGAACATTTTACTTGACAATGTGGATATAAAGACACTACAGCTGAGATGGTTGCGAGATCAAATTGGACTGGTGAATCAAGAACCTGCTTTGTTTGCTACCACCATAATTGAGAACATTCTCTATGCAAAGCCTGATGCAACAATAAGTGACGTAGAAGCAGCTACTTCTGCTGCCAATGCGCATGACTTCATAACCTTGCTTCCCGATGGATATAACACGCAGGTTGGTTTACATGCTGGAGTCCATTACTAATCTGTAATAGAAGCAGTAGAGTACAAAGCAAGGCCTCGTTCTGGTCTCTGATTCAACAATAATAGGCATCCGTTTAATTTTCTGTCCTCTTAATTGGGCTTGGTTGAAAAACTTTTTGATGGATCATGCATTTCCATTGCTAAACCAGGTGGGAGGAAGAGGAATCCAAATCTCTGGTGGCCAAAAACAGAGAATTGCAATAGCAAGAGCTTTGTTGAAAGACCCAAAGATCCTTCTCCTTGATGAAGCAACAAGCGCCCTCGATGCAGGTTCCGAGAGCGTTGTTCAAGAAGCCCTAGACCGCCTCATGGTGGGGAGGACAAGTGTGGTTGTTGCCCATCGTTTCTCTACCATAAGAAATGTTGATTCAATTGCAGTTATACAGCAAGGCAAAGTAGTTGAGACAGGAACGCATGAAGAACTGATTTCGAAAGGAGGGGCCTTCGCTTCATTATGTCGATTCCAAGAAACGATGGGAAACCCCGACTTCTCAAATCCTTCAACCAGACATACATGTTCACCACGACTAAGCCATTCACTGTCTACAAAATCTCTTGGCCTGCACTCCAGCAGTTTGATTGGAGCTGATGGTGGGAAAGAGATGGTCTCAAATATCAAAACAGAAAGGAATAATCCTGCCTCATATGGGTATTTCTGGCGGCTTCTCAAGCTTAATGCTCCGGAGTGGCCTTATTCCATAATAGGTGTAGTTGGATCAATTCTCTGTGGTTTTACCACTCCCATTATTTCCATTACCATGAGCTGTATAATTGAGGTGTTCTACTTTAGTAATCTTGCAAGCATGGAGAGGAAGATAAAGGAATATGTTATCATTTTCGTTAGCACAGGTCTTTTTACTGTTGTGGCTTATTTAATAAAACACCATTTCTTCAGTATTATGGGAGAGAATCTCGCTGCAAGAGTGAGGACGATGATGCTTGCAGGTATATTAAGTCATGGTCTCTTCTAATTGTGATTACAAATACGATCACAAACTTAGATTAGTGTGTAAGTTAGGAAAATGGACAACAGCAAAATATATCTCCAGAACCGTATATATGATTTCAGTAATAGTTATATTATTGCTTAGTGTCACAAAAATTAGTTATCGGTGACTAAACACAACATTGGTCACCATAAGTGCACAACTTTAGGAACAGATTAGTTACCTTTTGGTGACTCAACACGACCTTGGTCACAAAAAGTGGTCAGTGAAAATGTGTGTTCTTGTAGCAAGGGAAAATATCACATTGAGAAGAAGCATACTGATATGCACAGAACGTCAGTTTTTATGGCATGAGTGATTTAGTTGGGGCAATATGGATTCTTTTTGATGTTCTTTTTTATCTTTTGTCAGCGATACTGAGGAATGAAGTTGGTTGGTACGATGAAGAGGAACACAACTCGAGTCTCATGGCAGCTCGCCTAGCCACGGATGCTGCTGATGTGAAATCTGCTATTTCTGAGAGGATCTCGGTTGTAATGCAGAATATGACATCGCTTCTCACTTCATTCATAGTTGCTTTCATAGTGGATTGGAGGCTTTCCCTTCTCACATTAGCCACCTACCCTCTTCTTGTCTTAGCCTACTTTGTTCAGGTATGCACAGAAGTCCAAAAGTCCCAAAAGTCCAAGGAGGGAATTTTGGGTATTACCAATTAATCATTGTCTGATTTCAGGCTTATTTAGGTTAATGGTATCTATATTCACTACTTTCATATTACAATACTGCAAAAGGTTATTAGAAGTCACTGCACTCGTGCACTGAACCCGTTCACACACCTGTGCTTGATTGCTGCCACCTTACGTCCACAAGCCTTCCAATTTCGTTCTGGATATCTACGTAAGGAGTAAGGACTTGATCTTACGTAGGAATCCTCCACAGGGCTTTGTTGAAACATGAGAAACTCTAGTACATCTTCGGCATAGTGAAAGGATACATAGTTGTACATAAATCTCCAAGCACAAGTTGTACTAGCACTGAGGATATGCCTTCATTCAGTACGCGCATACATATAGCATCTGTATCCACCAAAGTCGCTCAATCGACTTCTAACTTGCTAGAGTTAGTTCAAACTTGCTGAACCGGTGGGTTGATTTGCTAATGAGCTGACAAGAGACTAGATTAGAAGATGTGGCTTAATATCCGACCAACTGCTGTTTGATGTCTAAAAATAAAAGGATATTGTTGGTATTACAATTCGACGACGGAAATAGGAAAGAAAAAATGGTAATTTTAGAAAGCGTTCAGATTCTCAGTAAGATACAATAGGAATACCAAACTTCGTATTTCCTTTTTATGGGTCAATCAAATAGAGTCCTGACAGTTTTTTTCCCCACAATACACAGCAACTCTCTCTCAAAGGCTTCGCCGGAGACACAGCCAAGGCACATGCAAAGACAAGCATGATAGCAGGGGAAGCAGTGAGCAACATCCGAACTGTTGCTGCCTTCAATGCCGAAGACCAGATTCTCTCCCTCTTCTGCCACGAGCTCCATGTCACCCAGCTCCGAAGCCTCAGCCGCAGCCAAACATCTGGTGTCCTCTTTGGCCTCTCTCAGCTCACTCTCTACTCCTCTCAAGCCCTATTATTGTGGTACGGAGGCCAACTTATCAAAAAAGACGTCTCAACTTTCTCAAAAGTCATCAAGGTATTTATCATCCTACTGATGGCAGCCACTACAGTTGCCGAAACACTTGGAGTCGCCCCGGCGATACTTGGAGGCAGTCAAGCAATCAGATCGATATTTTCAATCGTTGACCGTCCTACCAAGATTGACCCGGATGATCCGGAAGCAGACCCTGTTGAGTCGGTCCATGGCGAAATCGAGCTTTCCCACGTGGACTTTTCATACCCATCGCGACCGGAGATTCTTGTTTTCAATGACTTCAATCTTAGGATCCAAGCAGGCCAGAGCCAAGCCCTCGTTGGAGCAAGTGGGTCCGGAAAGAGTTCCGTCATAGCATTAATAGAACGATTCTATGACCCTTCGGCAGGTACAGTCATGATAGATGGAAAAGACATCAAACTATTGAACTTGAAGTCACTCAGGCTTCAAATAGGATTGGTTTCGCAAGAACCAGCCCTCTTTGCGGCAAGCATTTTCGACAACATTGCCTACGGGAAAGAAGGAGCAAAAGAAGCAGAGGTCACTGAAGCTGCTCGAGTGGCAAATGTGCATGCCTTCATTAGCGGATTACCGGAGGGGTACAACACCCCAGTCGGAGAGAGAGGGGTTCAGATCTCTGGAGGGCAAAAACAAAGGATTGCCATTGCACGGGCCATTCTAAAGGATCCCAAAATACTTTTATTGGACGAGGCCACTAGTGCGCTCGATGCGAAATCCGAGTGTGTGTTGCAAGAGGCGCTTGAGACGCTCATGAGTGGTCGAACCACCGTGCTGGTGGCCCACCGGTTGTCAACGATCAGGGGAGTGGATAGCATTGCAGTGATTCAAGACGGGCGAATTGTGGAACAAGGTAGCCATTCCGAGCTAGTAAGCAGACCGGAGGGGGCTTATTCTGGACTCCTGAAGCTGCAGCTCCCCCACATTTGACCAAGTACTACCACATTGCCAATCGAGATGCATATGCTATATTAACATTTCTGTTAATGATCTCTTTGCCTTTTCCATTTTTGTGAGTGAAAGTTTTACAATGCTTCAGAAGCAAATCCTACAAATCTTAACACCAGAACCTCGCATCCCGTAACTTGCTAACTTGTGTGCAACCCCAGTAGCCGATCTCCGGACGAAATGAGAATCACAGCTCCCAAACTGTCGCACCATGCTTCTAATGTCTTCGGCAAGCACTTCCACCTCTGCCGGACATTCCACGGCATTGCCCATAACCTTGACAAGCAGCTGCAAACACACAATATTACCTTGTTTGGCAACTGCCAATAATGTTAAGAGTTGTACCTTTTACCACATAGGAGTAATTTTTAGGAACATCCTAGAGATCCCATTACTTTTGCATAGTTATGTATTTCTTCCAAACTTCCTATTGAGTCGCACAAGTAGAGCTGCAAACAAAGTTGAGATGTTCTCGAGCAGCTTGAGGCTCGGCTTTCCTTGTTTAGTAATCGAGCCGAGCTTGAGTCGAATTTTCGACTGGTGTGCTACATGACCGAGCTCGACACTCTAAATCTCAGCACAACTTGATTGTAGAGGCTCAGTTTTTATAGAAACTCGTTTAGTAAACGATCCGACAAACGAGTCGAGCTCCAAAACACCAAAACTCAGCTCGGGTTGGCTCATTTTCACCCCTAGGCACAGTAATCCTACAAAATTTTTCTTGCTTTGACGTTCAATTTCGTTTTGTACATCACCGAACAAATAGATTATCTTTTGATGAAAAAAAAAAGGAAGGACAAAGCTTTTAAAAAAAATACTCCAATAGAGCTGGGAATAGTTTATCTATATTTTTCTTTTTTACAGTTTTGGTATTTTTTTTTTAATCGGCAAAAGAAATTTTATTAATCTCTAAAAATAGAACAAAGATTAGAAGGAATAAGGGCAAACAAGAGCCGAGATCCAAAGAAAGACAATGGCAAAATACCAATAAAAGAAAAAAGAACATCACATGCGCAACCACGCACAAAAACAAAACCAAAACACTACCTCCCATGCCTAACAAAAGCACCCATGCACCAAAAATAGAGAAAGAAACAATCGAAACTCAAAAAGCCTCGAACTCCAGCACTAAGCAAACTAGATTTCAACAAAGCACGCCAAAAAACCGGACATACACAGCATTCAGGCGCAACAACCAACATCAAAAATCAACCACCGCAGACCAACAACTTGTAATTCCCAAAAAGAAGGAAAAACAGAATTAAAACTCCAATAAAAGGGAGGCATCATCCACCAAATCATCTAATCCATCTAGGTCCCTATCATGCATATATTTCACCCCTCCTCCAAATCAATATACTTCTTTATATTATAACTCTCTCCCCATTTCAATTTTACGCCCAACATAGCAGCTGTATCCGTATTTTTACAGTTTTGGTTATATACGAAGATGCAATTTTAAGACCGTTGTGTTTTTGTGGCAGTGCCAGACATGAAGTAAAATTTATTGAAATGTTGAAACAAGATTTCTTGGGAGGAATAAGGAAAATCAAGCTTTGAAGGGACACTTTAAAGGGGAGGGGGAGGTTTTGCTGCTTGTATGTTGTAGTTTATTCTATCCTTTTTCTTCCTTATTCAACTTGAGTGCAAGTGGTGGCTAGCTTATGCGGTAGAGCTCTTAGATGCCCTATACTGCATCCCGGGAATCGAGTCTCATTTCCCTTGTAATAGAGTAGGTGTCACGAATGACAAAAAAAAAAAAAAAAAGCTTTAGTTTTGGATGTTGTTTGTTTGGTTTTGCAAGTTGGTACATGACATACCATTGTTAGCAATTTTCTGTAGGTGGGCCTACATAGATCATATAATTAGATATTGTATATTGTCGAATAAGTTTTGAGTGGTGTCGGTATTACCCATTGAGTTGTGATCGTCTAATAAATATGACCGGGTAATTGACAAATCTCTGCTGGCACGTATTTGAGTTATATCACGTGCGTTATGTGGTGTGTTGTGAGGTGTAATTGTGCATGTGGGGACAAGGCATTGAAGGAGGACGGTGGAGTAGATGGAGTCGGCTGATTTGTTTGAAATTGTGCATGTGTGTTTTGTCTTGTTAGGCCATTGGTTTGTTTTGTCAATAATGGTGGCTTGGAGTTATCTCTCGTTTGTTGTATAAGTATGTGTGCAAGCTGTGGGAGTGAGTGTGGGAATAAGAAGAGAAAGAGTGAGAGAAGAGAGGAGGCAGAGAGAGAGAGGCAGAACGTGGGGAGCCCCTGAGGGGGTCTCCCCCACCATCACAAAATTGTAGTGTGTGCTTGCAGATGTGTAAGAGTTCTATTTGTATTTGTTTGTGAAAAGATTAATAAAAGGAGTGAGTTTAGTTGTGTGAGAAATTTCTCTCTTATTTCCATCAAATGGTATCAGAGCTCAGGTCGAAGAACTGGGCAAAATAACGGGCCAGACGGGCTGAGATATGGACGAGGGCCAGACGGGCTGAGATATGGACGAGGGCCAGACGGGCTGAGATATGGACGAGGGCCAGACGGGCCAATAATGGAGACGAAGGCCAGACGGGTCAAGCCAAGACGGAGTTGAACGGCCAGATGGGCCGAGACAAAGACGATGGCTAGACGGGCCAAGAAGTAAGACGTGGGTCAGATGGACCAATAATCCGGTGATGATCCAGACAAAATTAGACGATGAGCTAGGCGAGCTGATTTTTCATTGTAATCGAAAAACTACTTTGAGAGTTGCTGAAGAAAGAGCTCGGTGAGACGAGTTCATTGGCGCAGACGGTGCCAATATTGGAGTTGAAAAGAGCCCCCAAGGGCTGGTTGAAGATGGCGGTGTTGCTCTGTTTATTTCACGCAACAGAGCAGAAGAAGACGACGGAAGAAAAAGAAGAATGAAGAAAGAGAGAAAGATGGCGCAGGGGAAAACAAAAGTGGGGCAGCATTTATTTCTTTGAAATCACGTGAACTCATCAATGAGTGTTGAAGAAAGAATCCCATCATTCATTTAAAAGGAAAATGGGAGTTGTTTGTTGTCTGGTGATGGGAATAATCATTCACCGCAAAAAACAAGTAGGAGACATTTTTTTTATAATAAGAAAGTGGGAGACTTAAGCATGCATAATTCCACTGACTGGAATTATTGGGAGAAAAGAGAATTCAATGTGAGGAAGTGATTTGGTGTAGCTGGCACCTCTAGTGTGGGTGAGACTTGAGGAGTAAGGAGCTTCTGCAAAACAAAAAGGAGAGTCCGACGAAGAAAAAAAAGGATCAACAAAAGACGGGACAGAAATTCGACTTCGGCCAAAGTTGTTTTTCTTGATACCGTTAGAATCGTCGTCCAGAGACGTTCACAGATCAGCGGAGGTTATGGAGAAAAGATACCGGAGGAAGATGACGTTGCATGAGTATTCTAACGCAACGGACGCGTTGCCGATGTACTCATGCATATTTTTTTTAGTGGTGTGACGAGAAGGTTTCAAGACGATGAGATGAATGACGTGTAACCATGACGAGAGGGAGACGAGATGAGGAGCCCACTAGGCTCAAGAAGATGTGACATGACGGGAGACGAGATGAGATGTGAGACGTTACGTGAAGATGAGGATTGATCCGCCAAGCGGTTCAAGTTATGTTCGGACCTAAGTTCGACATGAGGAACAAGGAGCGACGTACTCCTTGTGTGACGAGATTAACCATCAAAGTGGTTGAAGATGCACGAGAGAAAGAGAACAATACCAAAGTTTGTTCTCCTAGAGAGAGCGCACGCGAGATAAAGAAAGAGATGAAGAGAGAGTGGTGAGAGAGAGAGAGAGAGAGCAACCCAAGGTTGTTCGCCGTGCGCTCAAGAGAGAGAAGAAGATGACGGAGGAGAGAGATGGGAGGAGAAAACGAACAACACGGAGGTTGTTCTGAGTGAGAGAGAGAAACGAGCAGAGTTAGAGTGTGGGGATGAAGGGTGTGAGTTTTGGAAGACATACACAATTAAGGGGGGATGTTGTGAGGTGTAATTGTGCATGTGGGGACAAGGCATTGAAGGAGGACAGTGGAGTAGATGGAGTCGGCTGATTTGTTTGAAATTGTGCATGTGTGTTTTGTCTTGTTAGGCCATTGGTTTGTTTTGTCAATAATGGTGGCTTGGAGTTATCTCTCGTTTGTTGTATAAGTATGTGTGCAAGCTGTGGGAGTGAGTGTGGGAATAAGAAGAGAAAGAGTGAGAGAAGAGAGGAGGCAGAGAGAGAGAGGCAGAACGTGGGGAGCCCCTGAGGGGGTCTCCCCCACCATCACAAAATTGTAGTGTGTGCTTGCAGATGTGTAAGAGTTCTATTTGTATTTGTTTGTGAAAAGATTAATAAAAGGAGTGAGTTTAGTTGTGTGAGAAATTTCTCTCTTATTTCCATCATGGTGCAGGCTATTATTAAGTGTAGAGACCATTCAAGGCCCATTAGGGTTCCATCTAAAATGAATTCCTCCATAACTAGCTAACTAAGTTCTTAGCACATAAAATAGGGCATCACATGTGCTTAATTAAGTGTACACTTTAGCAAACATTTTTTAAGTAGTGCACTAGAGATGCTTTTATTTCTACAAAACTCTCTGCATTTGATTGTGCTCCCCTTATTTCTAAGTTTTCTGCCAAGATTGATCACTGGTCCACTAGATCTTTATCATATATATACTGGGAAACTTTACCTTATTATTTCAGTTCTTTTCAGCTTGCACGTTTTTTGGACCATGAAGAAGCTGTTGGGAAGCATATTGAACTCCTTTTGAGAAACTTCCTTTGATCAGGTTCTACCCAGTATACCCACTCTTACAAGGTTTGGCATTAGGAGAATTGTGGACTGGAATTATGAGAATTATGGACTGGAATTATGCTAAAAATGAAGGTGGCCTTGGCATTAGGAGAATTGTGGACCGGAATTATGCTGCAATGATGAAGCACCTTTGGAATTATAAAAATTCTTTAGCCGACCAAAAATTAAAACAAAAAACGAGTCTGCTAACGCTTCAAATCTTGACAATTGAAAAATACTCTTACTAGCTGGGGGTCACTGTTATAGATAGAATAATACAGGGGTCACTGTTGTAGATAGGATTGGAGGATCATTGGAAAGGAGCCGGTCTCGCATTTGCTAATCAGTCCGGCCCATTAAAAAGATTACCATATTCTCCCATGGTAGTTAACTTAAATAAACGGCAAGAATATACTTCATTCAATAACCCCTCTTTACTCTCTCTCTTTCTCTGTGTGTGTGTTTTTGGTGCCAAAGTTATGGTACCCCTATCATCTTCGTCAGGGAGTATTGTCCACCACACTACTATCTGTAGCAGATCCCACCGCACGAGGCTAAAGACACACCACGTGTAAGTGGTGTTAGGAGTATGTTAAGCCCAAAAAATAAATAAAGAGATTCTAACGCTTCAAATCTTGGCCATTGATAACTATTGCTCCTAATAGTTAGGGGTCACTGTTATAGATAGGAACTACCACTCCTTCCGTTGTGTGGTCCATTTTGGGTATTCGTATCATGATTCAAATTGTCTATATCTTAAAATTTATAATTGGTTTCATGATTTTAAATATTTCATATAATAGAACTAATTGAGATCTATCAAATAAGATTTTTGAAACAAACGTCATTAAACAGCCCGAAGGCAGGGGCCCGAAGGCGGTACAAACTTCATCACTAAAGAATGGAATGAACCAAAACTACCAACAATCTAGACCTGAGCACAGACCTATCAGACTCAATGGTACATACTGTCAAAGTAGACCAACAACAAGGCTGGCATTAGAACCAATCATGACGTGGTAGTAGAGCACCCAAAAAACGGATACACAGTTCAAGCCATGAAAAGGCATAGATGAAATCTCGGACAAAACATGCCCTGGGGAGAGAAAACACTCCCTAAAGGAGTAACAAAACAAAAACAAAACAAAATAAAATAAAAAGCTCCGGTATCCAAAAATGTCGCCGAAAAAGCTGCCTCTGATCCGGAAAACTTATTCGTCGGAGGATGAGCCAAGTCATCCATGCAACACCACGGCCCTAAAGGAATCCAACCGGGGAGAGGCGGGCGGAAGATGGATCTCCCGCCAAGATCCGGCGGTGAGAGGTTGATCTGGCTGAGAAACGGGCGGGAGATGGCTGAAAGGGACGGCGGTAGCCGAAGAAAAGCCAGATCGAGACCCATGCAATCGCTGGATGATGCGGGAGAGAAAGGCAGAGGGTGACCGGAACGGGTGAGGGTGGTGTTGGAAGGGTGGATCGGTGAGGAGAGGGAGGGGGGGTGAGTGGAGGTGGATGGCGACAGCCCCACCACCCCCCTAGAGAGAGAGAGAGAGAGAGAGAGAGAGAGAGAGAGAGTATATGAAAGATATCAAATAAGGTTCATATTGCATATTTTTAGAGATTTGTATTGAAAGATATGAACAATTTTTCAAGGGGTGTGTGTCGGACCGCTTTTCCACCAACTCTCCTAAAACCAATTGGTGGTAGGAAGGGTTTCAATTAAGTCTTTTATGGCATTCGACATCGCACCCGCAAGTCTGTTTTTAGAGCGGTCGCAGAGAGTGGCATTGTGTAACCAAATCCATGGGGGCACTCCGGGCCCAACAATCCCTCCCTCACGATGACGCTCCCGCGACTCGAACCCATGACCTCCTGGCTCTGATACCACTTGTCGGACCGTTTTTCCACCAACTCTCCTAAAACCAATTGGTGGTAGGAAGAGTTTCAATTAAGTCTTTTATGGCATTCGACATCGCACCCGCAAGTCTGTTTTTAGAGCGGTCGCAGAGAGTGGCATTGTGTAACCAAATCCATGGGGGCACTCCGGGCCCAACAGTGTGGAATAGTGAAAGTGGACAAATAAAGCCAGGAGTGCAAATTTGTTCACCCTCACTTAGTGAAAGTGAACAAAACCCTCGTTCTGATTGGTGAAAAAAGTGTGGAGCTCACCACACCACAAACTAACACCATAATTACCATAACACCATAACACCATAATTACCAAAATGTATCTGCGGTAATTTATCCACCATTTGTAAATGTCACATCAATATGAGGTCATCCTCCATTAATAATACTTCATACTATTTTATCTCCTATGACTATTTAATTCATCCAAAACTCATCCCGCATTCAATCGGACCCTCAAAGGCTTGGTTATTGTGTTTTTGTCTTCATTTCCGGTAGTATACAAATAAATTGTGACTTGAGCACTTGTGCGATTGTGATATGTGATTTAAGAAGTTGGGAATCAATTTACTATTATTCGGAGTAAGCGCACGAGCACACACATATATGGTGTGTGTTATCGATAGGTACTGTAGATACATATTTTAGATTTATATGCATATCATAATTTTTCTAGTTTAATGGAAATAGATAGACATATTTACTATAGCTGTGAAATTATGACTAACCTGTAGAAAAGCTGATACTAGAAAGCTACAAATCAGCTTTCGGATTAATTAGAATTATTCCAAAAGCTTGAGACAACAAGCGCCAAAACCCAATCTTCATACAATCTTACTTGGACCCTTTTTTAGCTTCTTGAAATCTCCAGAATATCAAAAATGTTGTTCAGAATTCTTGACAAATACTCAAACAACTTTTTAACAACTATTAAACCTAAAAACGTACTATTGAATTTTATTTATTTATTTATTTTTCCAAATTCACGTATATAGTTTCCATGAGCAGATTAAGCCATTAAGGTCTCTATTTAGTCACATTTGCTGAAATATAAAGATCACACCAATAGTAACTCCAATTGACTTATGTTTATATGGTGAGGAATGTTGTCCACCTCTTTGTTTGTGGGGTGTACCTTGTTCACAAGTGCATCTTGCATGCCAACCATTGTTTGGAAAGGGCTCAACTCTGTCCATGTTGCATATACATGTTGCAAATTAGGATTCACCATGGCCTATACTTCCCTTTCTTTTAGTTTAAAGATTCTTTTCTTCTGATACTTATATTGGGTGCTTGGGAGGCTCATTTTCAATTTTTTGGCTTTATGGATTATGGTAAGAATGTATGTTAGAACTTGTGGCTCATATGGAGAGGTACTGAGAAGTTCTAGTAAAGGGGCCAGATGTAGAGCGGAGTGAGGGAAGTGAAGCGACCGAATGGAGCGGAGTGGAGCAACGCATCTGCCCCATCGCAAATTCAATTGATTGGATTGGGCCGTCGCCTCCCCCGCTATGGTACGGTGTATTTTAGGGTTGAAATAGAGTAGGCGTTATAAATACTCTCTATTGTAAAAACCCCTGGATGACTAGTCAAATAACAGACTCACTCTCGCTCCCGTGGAGGTACTTGGTTTTTGGTAACCACGTAAATCTTGCTGTCAATTCTTTTATTGTTTTCGTATTCTATATTGTGTGCGTGATTGATTTTCGCTAACAATGTATTGTGATGCAGCTAGAAACGTGAACAAGAAGAAGATCACCCCCACGAATAAGAAATAACTCTTCTACAATCTAATAACCCGCAGATTAATAGAATTATAGGAAAAATAGATATTCTCTCTTGTGAAAAAAACTCAACATATTAATCAACTCCCCTAGCCAAGAGGCTTACATCATTATTTATAATGGTAGAATTCCTAAACCTAGCCAGCCTTCCTAAAATATGAAAAATAAACTTTAGGAAATAAAATCAAGCCTAATTCTTCATGATTAGGTATCCTAAAAAAAAAAAAAAATAGGAAACCTCAATCAAAAGAAACTAGGAAACTAAACACTTCTCGAATATTTTGACTAAATTATAACATATTAAATAAAAATACTAAATCTAAATATATATAAATAAAATACGACTTTTGTTGAAATTCACCCTGCATCAGACTCCCCTGGTTGAAAATACTCGTCCTCGAGTTTTTATTGCTTGAAGTAACTTGATAAATCTTTTCTTGTCAGCATCAATTTTATACTTCAAATTAATTTTTTCAAACCTGAACTTTGAAAATTCTTCAAAAAGTAAGGGCACGACTTCCTTCCAAATTCCGCCTAGGTGAGCAATCCATATATTCTTGCTTATGGAGTCTCCGATGAATTCCCAAAATGAATCAAAAAATTCATTAGCACTATTGTCAATTGCACCATCTTCAAGTTTTTCATAAGAATCAAATCCAATTGATTCTTCTAAATCTTTTTCCAACAACGCCAACGTAGAAACCACTTTTTCTTGCAACACTTCTTGATTTTCTGTAATTTTCTCCATCGGTTCTTCGTAAAAAACTGGTGGCTTACTCCAATCCACTACTGGATCTTGAATATTATTTGTAGTAAAAGGTCACTCAATAGTAGCCTTCGTTGTCCTCTCCCTCGGCTGATAGTTACACGCCAAAGGTTTGGTGATAAAAACGTCATCCGATACCTCCTCCTCTTTCGGAAACCGAGGTATAACAAGACGACTGCGAGGTGGATTCGCCCCAACAGTTAGGGCAGCAATCTGGTTGGCTAGGGCGGCAATTGCGTCCGACACATGCTGTTCTAATTGCTGGAACTACGCCTCTAGTTGTGCTTCTCGCGTGGCATCATCGTGGTTGTACACATACTCAATGTCAACTTGTCGATCATGACGATATCTTCCTGCCATGATCAATCAGGAACCGAGCCTAAGCTCTGATACCAACTAACGCAGCTAGAAACGTGAACAAGAAGAAGATCACCTCCACTAATAAGAAACAACTCTTCTACAATCTAATAACCTGCAAATTAATAGAATTATAGGAAAAAGAGATATTCTCTCTTGTGAAAAAACTCAACATATTAATCAATTCCCCTAGCCAAGAGGCTTACATCATTATTTATAATGGTAGAATTCCTAAACCTAGCCAGCCTTCCTAAAATATGAAAAATAAAATTTAGGAAATAAAATCAAGCCTAATTCTTCATGATTAAGTATCCTAAAAAAAATAGAAAACCTCAATCAAAAGAAACTAGGAAACTAAATACTTCTCGAATATTTTGACTAAATTATAACATATTAAATAAAAATACTAAACCTAAATCAATATAAATAAAATATGACTTTTCTTGAAATTCACTCTGCATCATATTGTGAATAGAGTAGAGTGTTTGAGAGATATGTGCATGCATTTTGGATTTATGGTTATGTATTTCGAATATAGTAGAGTATTTGAGAGAAATGTGCAATATGTATTTTGAATATAGTAGAGTATTTGAGAGAAATGTGCAAAATGTATTTTGCAATAGGATTAGTGTTTGAGAGAAATGAGTAGAACAGCACGTTATGTAGGTTTTTTTGTTAGCCAAAATGGAAAAAGTGGAAAATGAAAAGTCAAAAAACTTCTTCCACCCTATTTTTCATTTATACTCTCAAAATGCCATAAAAATGAGAGAACATTTTGCGAAAATGAATTTTCCATTTTGCAAACTAAACAACCAAAACCCAATAATATAAAAATGAAAAAGGAGGGATCCAAACAGCCTTTGTATGTCTTTGCTTAATTCTAATGCAATCTGATAATTTATATGACAAAGGTATGGTCAGGTGCTTGTGCACATGACCATCTGAAATAAAGCTTGATAAGAGTTTTATCTGGAGGGGTTTAAGTTATTCATGGCCACAAAATTCCAATTCCTTGGACCGGCCTTGTTGGCCCATACCTGATAAAACTGTTGGAAAAAATTCTGGGATATTGAAACGAAAAAGAAACACAAAATCGAATCACAATGCTGCAAGGCACGTTCTAGGAACGCTATCTTTTAGACAATATTTTTCCCCTTCTGGATCGAACCACGAGTACACAAGGAGTAATGAAAATTTTGCCTTCAGGATACAATGCAACCCAATCAATATTGTTTGGTTTAGATTATGTACGAACTGACCAAACCAAGAGCATTGGTCTGCAGTGACCAGAGTGCTTAAATACCTGAAGAGGACTATGCATTATGACTTACATTATGTTGGGTATCCATATGTTTTAGAAGGATATAGTGATTCAAGTTGGAACAACATAGAAGCAAAATCCAAATCCACTACTGGATGGATTTTTGTGCTAGGAGGTGTTGCTATCTCTTGGGGTTCCAAGAAGCAAACGTGCATATCAGACTCTACCATGCAGTCATAATTTATAGCCCTAGCAGATGCGTGTAAGGAAGCAGAGTGACTTAGAAATTTGATAATGGATATACCATTGTGGAAAAAGCCAACTCCTGCTATTATGATCAATTGCAATAGTCCGTCTACTTTGTACAAGGTTTCAAGTAAAACCTACAATGGAAAGTCAAGACACATTAGTCTTAGGCATAATATGATAAGGCAATTACTCAAAAGTGGAGTAATCACAGTCAATTATGTGGAAACGAACAAGAATTTAGCAGATCCTCTGACTAAAGGACTTGTTAGGGAGATGATCTATATCACCTCAAAAGGAATGGGACTTAGGTCTATAAAGTAAATCAACTAACTTTAGTGGGAACCCAACTTCTGCTTTGAAATATAGGCAAAGTTCAATGTGGTACAAACAAGTTAAAGTTTAGTTTAGTGGAACACTAGATATTTTTAAAAGGTTCCATTCCTATATTCTAGTGTTGGTTCTGCATGAGAGAGGTTGAAATTATTTCATTAATAAATCGAATAAGGGTGACTCGCAGAATCGCCCAAGTAGATTTACCTATGTGAGTGTCGAAAGTGTGGCCGCTTTCTATGGAACTTTAGACAGATCCTAGAGCACTCATGAAAATAGGATATGCACAAGGCCATTAATGTGCATGCGTACATAACACTTTTGTTACACAGGAATCAGTATGTGCGATGACTTCGACTTATCTCTAAGGGTCCTTGGTTCAAGATCTGTTCACCACAGCACCTTGATAGAGCTTTGAATTGTTTGCACTAAGTGGAAGTTCAAGTCCGAAAGACACTTCCCATTTATGTACTAGATTTTGCGATAATGCCATGTACTCTTAGTTTGTCTACTAGGTTGTGTCTCCTTCTTGTAAGAACTACGATATATAGCCTCGTGTAGCTATTCTATTCTAATGAAGTTTTATTGCTCTTCTGTTTTTGTGTATATTTTTAAAATAGTGGGGGAAAATATTGCCTAAAAGATAGCGTTCCTAGAACGTGCCTTGCAGCGTTGTGATTCGATTTTGTGTTTCTTTTCCGTTTCAATATCCCATAATTTTTTCCAACACAAACTGCATCTGATAGGTCTGGTAGAAAGAACGTCACTACAATAAAATTAACCTCATCAGGCATTGATAAAAGTTTGAACAAAAATTTTAAATGAAACAGATGGCTGAGGTTCAATTTAATATTTGCCGTCTAATGGAAAAAACAAAACATAGCCAGTTCTTTGACCAGTCGATTTATCTGCAAGGGCAACGAGATGAATGATCTGTATCGAATAGGATAGGGTAAAAAATATTTAAGAAGAGAGATTTGATTGGATATATAGGACAAGGTATGAAAATTAAGGAGTTAAAAAAATTCTTTATTTGCTTGGCTCACAATTTTGAGTTGAACATGTTCGTCATGTGTGACTATCGTAAAATTTTATTATGACAAATTACGTACACACGTCCACATTCGCACGTGTACATTTACTAGTCTATAAATTGTTGAGCAATACGCTCGAGCTCTCACAGCCCCTAATCGAATGACGAAAACTCAATATATAGTATATTGAAACAATCATCTCTGAGTCATTATTCTTTCCTCTTTATCTGGAGGCTTGGAACTGGGTTAGTTTCTATAGTCAAAATCGGGGAGACGATCAAGCCAAGAGCAAAAGTAATGCCAGAATCTAATGAAAAAAAGCAGAGTGTGCCATTTCATGAGCTCTTCTCATTCGCCGACAAGTACGATTGGTTTCTCATGATATTGGGGACTGTGGGAGCCATTGTTAACGGGTCTTCTGTGCCAGTCTTCTTCGTCTTGTTAGGCGACATGCTTAATGGGTTTGGCAAAAACCAAGCTGATTTGAACACCATGCTTCATGAAGTATCAAAGGTCTCTCTCTCTCTCTCTCTCTCTCTCTCTCTCAACTTTACATGTTAAGGGTGGATTTTGAGAAAAAAAATTTTAAGTACCCTTGCGACGATTACTTTTCCTAATTTTGTGTGATTCATATTATTTCTTTTTTAATATATTTGAAACCTAAATAAATAAAATTATGACAAAAAATTATGACCAAAACCTTCGTAAAATGTTTATTAAGATCGGAAAAATTCAGAACATAGGTCCAAATTTATACTCGAGAAGAATGATTAATCTTGAAAAATTTTGACAAAAAAAAAATAAAAATAAATACATAGTTCCTATTGTCTTTGGAAAAAAATAAGTTAGGCCGAACACAACTTAAGATGAGGCTTAACTACTTTAATTTGGTTATCATCCTTCTTGAACCATACTTCATTTGGATATTTCAAAATAGAAACTCACTCTGATTCTTATAAAAATAAATAACCTAAGTTAGTATTACAATTTTGTTATCAGACTTCCTCTTTCAATCCATATGACTTGCCAAACACCAAACAAGCCCCAACTCTACCCCATCGAAACACAACAAAAGGACAAAGAATAACTAAAAAAGAACACTGCATGCATTTGAAAAGAAAAGGCAGCTAACAAGCACGGCACCAGCGATGATCGAGACCAAAGCAAAATCTCAAAGCATAAAATCCCAAACGTGAGTTGAACGGATTGGATGGGGAAGGGGAATAATATTGAAGGGGCCAGGGAGGGAAAAAAGGGAAGGGGAAGACCGGATCGAATGGAACGGGGATGGGGAAAACCGGAGAGGGGAGGCCAATCCGATTAGGGAGGGAAAAGTAGAAAGGGAATCCGATTGGACGGGGAGGGGGAGGCCGGAAAAGGGGAGCCAATTTGATTCAGATGAGAAACGGGCAAACAGAACCCATAATAAAACAAAGATTGAACGGGGCCTAGGGATGGCCATTTTGTCCGATTTGTCCATCGTCTATCCGTTTTCCGCCCCAAACGGATCGACGATTTGGATATGATATGGAGATTTTTTTCCAAAACTTTTGGGGATCAGGTAGGAGGCTGGGACAGGCATATCCCCGCTCCGAATCCGTTCCCCAATCCATCCCGCCCCGCCCCGTCCCCAAATCCCCGATACTTTGGGGTCTATTCATGACTTATTAAACTCTGGGGTCTCACTAAATTCTCTCCAAACATTTAGGGATCTTATTGTAATTGTATTAGAGTTATCGTAGTTAATCTTTATTAATTTGAACTACCAAACTATAAAATTATCTTTTTTACTTTTGCTTTTGCTTTGGAACTATGGAACTATGTTATGATCTTTATTATTTTGAACTATGTAGCTAGGTGTAGAGTTGCATAGCTTATCTTGAAACGTGTTGTTGAAAAATATTTGGTGGCCTTCTGCTATGAAGGATTCTCATGCCATTGCTTATTATGAAATTATGTTAGTTTTTTTTTATCATTATTTTCCTTGCGTAAGTGTAAGTTCGTGCTTAACATTTGCACAGTTTTTAGATATTTGTGATAGATATTTGTGATTGTTGTAACAATCTGTTTTTTTTTTTATAAAATATTTGGATCCCCGAATCCCTACAGGATTTTCGTTTCCCATTTAGAACGGAGATGTGGGATAAAAACAAAATTCCGTTGGGAATAGGGGTGGGGGAAAGGGATGAGGAAGTGGTTTGGAAATCAGGACGGAGATATAGTACTATCCGCCCCGATCCGTCTCCAACTTGTAATACTATGTACTCCCTCCGTTTCTTTTTAAGTGTTTAACTTTCCATTTTGGGCTGTCCCTAAATAAGTGTGTGGTTTGAAAAGTTAATGAGTCAAAGTTTGTACAATTATCATTTTGCCCTTTTGAAAAGTTAGTGAGTAAAGAGTTAATGGGTAAAAGTGGAGGATAATTTTGAAAAGTAGAGGTAGAGTTGATATGATAAGTATAAAGTGGAGGAAAAAGTTGATTTGAAATGTGTAATGATGATATTTCTCTAATAAGTTGGATTTACGAAATAACACAGTTAAAAAGGGACAAACGGAGTACTTGTTTGAACTCAGTGATTATAATATTTGTTCATCAAAGCATGTCCACTAGCTCCTTACTCAAATTTAGACTTAAACTCAAATTTGAATAAAAGTCATAAATTCTCCTCCATTCCTTCCCCAAACCTATACCAAATTTGAATTTTACGCAATAGTTCACCAAATTTGATAGTGAACCAAAATTTTATTCAAATTTGCAAGGTTCTTTTGTTACACTGTTATTTATCCTGTTGCTATTCAGTGTCTGTACATGAGTAGGGTTGGAAGGAGTTAAACCAAATTTAAGTTTTCACCCAAATTTTTACTCAAATCTGAGTAAAAATTTGGGTAATGGGTGGAGATGCTCTTGTAATTCTACTAAAAAACAATCTATATACTTCGAATCTATGAAGAATAACCTTCGTAGAATCTGAAATTCTATTTGCACAGCTATCGCAAGCAAAGCTTTGCTGCTTCTACTTATTACACATTCTCACGTCTGATTCTTTTTGGTGTTTTTGTTAATAATGCAGTATGCGTTGTATTTCGTCTATCTCGGCTTGACTGTATGTGTATCCTCATATGCAGGTTACCTCTAATCTCTCCTTCAGTACTCATTTTTATCGCTTTGATCCTCATAAGGCTTCATTATGCTTGTAAATTTTGCAAAAGAAATAACTAAAACTTCGATTGAGAGGAGAGCCGGCCCTGACTTTTTAGAGGCCTAAAGCGAAAACTAAAAAATGGGCCTTTTTCAAAATCATACAAGCTTTACCGAGGCTTAATCTGAGCCGTCCGCTAGTGGACGGTGAGATTGGTGCTCAGGATTAGTTGAGGAGCGCTAGGAACGGTGGGATTGTGCTCATGATTAGTTGAGGAGTGCTAGGGACACGCATGACTAAATACAAATCTAAATACGTGAGTGTGATATCCTGTCCCACGTCGGAAGTTTACATGGTGATCTTGTAATCTTGTAAGATACTACCAGTGCCTTGGATTTAAGCATTTTGGGTCATGTGGTGTGGCTTGTGGATCAAAATCAAGGTACTGTGGGCCAGTGTCTACATGGGGCATTACAGTGAGTGTTCACGACGGTCTCACCCACATATATGGAACATGTGGATGTAAAAATTGAGAACGGACGATTTTAAATACATTTGTTTTCGGAATATTTTCCAAATTGATAGCTGTAATATTAATATGACTATATCCCATAAATAAATAAATCCATATCACTGTAGCTTCACACTTTTTTAAGAAAGTTTAGTAACTATTCAGCTGGGTTTATATCGTTTTGTTGAAAAATCGATGTGTTTGTCTGGACAGAGATTTCTTGTTGGATGTATACGGGGGAGAGGCAAGTGGGCACTTTGAGAAAGAAGTATTTGGAGGCTGTGTTGAAGCAGGATGTTGGATTCTTTGATACAGATGCTAGAACTGGAGATATTGTTTGCAGCATCTCAACGGATACTATGCTTGTTCAAGATGCCATTAGTGAGAAGGTCTGCTTTCTCCCACTCTATCTAAATCCACACGTGTATGTATATCTGTTTTCATGTTAATATATGGGCTATAGTTTGAGAATATTCACATCAACTTAAAATTATCTCATATTAGTCAAATATTAGATCAAACAAGGAAAAGCATACCAACTTTAGGCTGTGAATCAAAGTCCCACATTGCTAGGTACCAAAGTAATATGAAATATATAAGCGTGAGGGCACCCTTACTTAATGAGCTAGCTTTTGGGTTGAGTTCTACCCAAGACCGTATAACAATCGATGAACATGAGGACCTCCTTTATTATGGATTTATACAGAATAAATATGATAGGACTTCATAAGCATGTAGTTAATATATATTGGGTGACGACCATAGCCCAATATCTAATCTGACTAGAATCACAACGCCTTTTTCTTAAAGTAAATAGCTTTCAAATCTCAAAAGTACAGAAATTCTACCGATATTACCCAAGATACCCAATCCACAATAATAGGGGTCCTTATGTTTTGTGAACTCATATTCTCACATTTGATGGCACCTAGATCCTGTTTGCCAGCATCCTTTTTCGCATTTGCAATTTTGGAGATGATTGTGGAATGAATTTGCCAAGTCCAAAAATCACATTTGGAGAAGCTTTTTGGATTCTAATAATACTTTCACTCACATTATGCTTTATCAAATTTATTCTGCACATATCATTCAAATACTTTTACAGATTCTCATGATAATCTAAATTTTTTGTAATGTGCAATTCACGATCAAGAATCTAAAAACAATCCCAAACACCCTCCTAATAGTAAATCATAGTCAATTTGTGTTGACGTCCTCTCTGTGAGGTTCCACAGTTGGATTGCACAATTCTCATCCTCAAACCCATACACCACATTCTGAGATGAATTAAACTGGTCTACAAACACTGGAGAAGATTTCATCCCAACTTTTTCCATAGACGAGATGAAAATCTGGGTTGTTCTAGAAACTGAATACTTTTAAACCATTATTTCCATTATACTGATTACTGGAATTTTAGGTGGGAAATTTCATCCATTATATTTCCACTTTTGTGGCTGGACTGGTGGTTGGTTTTGTTTTAGTATGGAGGCTAGCTTTACTGAGTGTGGCTGTGATTCCTGGAATCGCCTTAGCCGGGGGCTTGTATGCATGTACTCTAACAGCTCTCACATCCAAAAGCCGTGAATCATATGCAAATGCTGGTATTATCGCTGAGCAGGTTCATTTTTTCAAGTTATATTGAAGTATTTTAAATTGAGGTTTGTTGTATAATATGTTAGGGCGCACAACTTACAACTACGTTGCTAGTTTTCCAAACTCTGCATGAATCTATTTGGTTATTTTGTTGATTTCCTGTTTTTTCATACTAACATACTGGAACCTAATAAAATTTACCCGTTTGGAGATCACAAGATGTTATTGCATCATACATGTGCTTCAGTCGTAAAGGAGATTCACCTTTTCTTTTGTTCTTTTGTTATCCTTTTTCGGCAGATCAAATGATGACGTTACGTGCGCAACTAAGTTAGTGAATGACTCGAACAAACTTAAGCTCTAAAATTGTTGTTCTCTTGTTCCCTTTAATCTTTGTACCCGTTACAATGGTTTAATAATAAGAAAATGGCATTTGTATTAATCTTGATTTAACACTGTCAACATAGGCCATTGCACAAGTTAGGACCGTTTACTCATATGTTAGTGAGAGCAAGGCTCTCAATTCCTATTCGGATGCACTACAACACACATTGAGGCTTGGATATAAGGCCGGAACGGCTAAAGGACTAGGCCTGGGATGCACTTATGGAATAATAATACTTTCATGGGCCCTAGTCTTTTGGTATGCTGGTCTTTTCATCCGGAATGGAGTTACTGATGGAGGGAAGGCCCTCACTGCAATCTTATCTGCCGTTGTTGGAGGCAAGTAAGATCTCAGACTAAACCCTCTACCTTCAGTGAGTACCCTATATCTGATAACATATTGATTAAGGAAAGTGATTTTGTAGAAGCTTAGGTCAGTCATTTTCAAACCTTGGGGCATTTAGCAAAGGCAAAGCTGCTGGGTGCAAGTTAATGGAGATTATCAAACAGAAACCAACTATAATTCAAGATGCTTCGACTGGAAAGTGCTTAGCTAAGTGTAGCGGGAAAATAGAGTTCAAAGATGTAACTTTCAGCTATCCATCGCGACCTGATGTTATCATATTTAGGGACTTCTCCATTTTCTTTCCTGCTGGAAAGACCGCTGCCGTTGTTGGTGGGAGTGGATCAGGAAAAAGTACCATTGTCTCCTTGATAGAAAGGTTTTATGATCCTAATCAGGGTAACTTCAAGACTTCTATGATGATTAAAATCATAAAACGTTTTTTGAATCAACATTATAGATGATGATATGCTGATCATACGTGTTGGCTGACTAGGGCACATTTTACTTGACAACATGGATATAAAGACACTACAGCTGAGATGGCTGCGGGATCAAATTGGACTGGTGAATCAAGAACCTGCTTTGTTTTCTGCCACCATAATTGAGAACATTCTCTATGCAAAGCCTGATGCAACAATGATTGAGGTAGAAGCAGCTACTTCTGCTGCCAATGCACATAACTTCATAACCTTGCTTCCTAATGGGTATAACACGCAGGTTGGTTTACATGCTCAATTCCATTACTAATCTGTAATAGAAACAGTAGAGTACAAAGCTTTATACTTAAGGTTTGGATCATGGTTTCCGTTTCTTTTATGTTATTTTTTTAAAGCTTCAAGAATAGGTTTGAGGTTTATGAATCAAAACCAAGGCCTGGTTCTAGTCTCTAATCCAACAATGTTTCATTTTCTGTCCTCTTAATTTGGTTGTGCTTGAAAAACTTTTTGATGGTTCATGCCATTCCATTGCTAACCCAGGTGGGAGAAAGAGGAGTCCAACTCTCTGGTGGCCAGAAACAGAGAATCGCAATAGCAAGAGCTATGTTGAAGGACCCAAAGATCCTTCTCCTTGACGAAGCAACCAGTGCCCTTGATGCAGGTTCTGAGAGTATTGTTCAAGAAGCTCTAGACTGCCTCATGGTTGGGAGGACAAGTGTGGTTATTGCCCATCGCTTCTCTACCATAAGAAACATTGATTCAATTGCAGTTATACAGCAAGGCCAAGTTGTTGAGACAGGAACCCAGGAAGAACTGGTTTCGAAAGGTGGGGCCTTCGCTTCATTATGTCGATTCCAAGAAACTATGGGAAACCCAGACTTCTCGAATCCTTCAACCAGACATACGTATTCACCACGACTAAGCCATTCACTGTCAACAAAATCTCTTAGCCTTCACTCCAGCAGTTTGACTGGAGCTGATGGTCGGAAAGAGATGGTATCAAATGTCAAAACAGACACGAATAATCCAGCCTCACATGGGTACTTTTGCCGGCTTCTCAAGCTAAATGCTCCAGAATGGCCTTATTCCATAATGGGTGCAGTTGGATCAATTCTCTGTGGTTTTATCACTCCGATAGTTTCCATTACCATGAGTAATGTAATTGAGGTGTTCTACTTTAGAAATCTTGCAAGCATGGAGAGGAAGACAAAGGAATATGTTATCATTTTCGCTGGCACTGGTCTTTATGCGGTGGTGGTTTATTTCATAAAATATCATTTCTTGAGTATTATGGGAGAGAATCTCGCTACAAGAGTGAGGAGGATGATGCTTTCAGGTACATCAAGTCATATCCTCTTTTCATTGTAATTCCAAATATCATCGCAAGCTTAGATTAGTGTGTAAGTTGGGAAAATGGACAACAGCAAAATATATCTCCAGGACTCTATATATGACTTGTGTAACAGTATATTACTGCCTACTGTCACAAACATTAGGATCGCGCCAACCATTGGGAAACGTCCGCATAGGTTATAGCATTGGAGATGGCATGCCCAAATGAAACTTTTGATTCAAATTTTCACCCAAATATGGGTGAAAAAATGGGTAAGGGCTGGTGATGCTCTTAGTTAGTGAAGATTAAAACAAGGAGTATTCTACCGTCCGCCTATTAGGCGGACAATAAAGTGTAGAATCTGAATTCTTACATGTAAGAATTCTTACTGTTTGAATTCTTACCGTCCGCCCAATGGGCGGATAATAGAAAGATCCTTAAAACAATAGTAATTAACACAGCTTTAGTAATGGATTTGTTATCTTTCTACGGCAATTTGTTACCTTTCGTGATTAAAACACCACCTTGTTTACTGAAAATGTATTTTCATGTAGCGAGGGACAATTTCACTATGATAAGAGCACCATACTGATATGTACAAAATGTTGGTTTTTATGTCATGATCATTAGTTGAGGCACCATGGATTCTTTTTAATGTTGTTTTTTTTTGCTTTTGTCAGCAATACTGAGGAATGAAGTCGGGTGGTATGATGAGGAGGAACACAACTCGAGTCTCATGGCAGCTCGCCTAGCCACAGATGCCACTGATGTGAAATCTGCTATTTCTGAGAGGATGTCAGTTGTATTGCAGAATATGACATCCCTTCTCACTTCATTGATAGTTGCTTTCATAGTGGATTGGAGGCTTTCCCTTCTTACATTAGCCACCTTCCCTCTTCTTGTCTTAGCCTACTTTGCTCAGGTATGTATAGAGACTGCTATATAATTACACCCTTTATAAATCTGTTATTTTTGGGTATTTTCAATTATTTTCTTTGCCCTTCTTAGTTTCTGATTTCAGTCTTATTTGGGTCTCTGGAATCTATATTCACTACTTCCATAGTAGAATACTGCAGAAAAAGGTTAATAGAAGTCACTCACTAGTGAACTGCACGTCGTTCACGCACCTGTGCTTGATTGCTGCACCCGTTCACGCATCCTCAAGCTTTCCAATTTCGTTCCGGATCTCTAGCTAAGCACTTCATCTTACTTGGGAATCCTCCACTGGGATTCACTCAAATTTATTGTTGAAGGAAGAGAAACTCTAATATACCTTCACCATAACAAAAGGATACACAGGTTGTATCCCCAAGCACAAGATATACTAACACTGAGGATATGCATTCTAGCTTTCGATTCTCAGTATTGTGTTCAATACGGTGCTCTCATTAGTTCAAATCATTCAGTATGCGCCCATATATACCATGTGTATCCACCAAAGTCGCTCAATTAATTTGCTAATGAGCTGTCAAGAGACTATATCAGGAGATGCGGCTTAACATCTGACCAACAACCGTTTGATGTCCAAAAATAAAGTCTATATTGTCGGTATTGCAATTCAATGACGCAAATTGGAATTGATAAAAATGGTACTTTTAGAAAGCGTTCAGATCCTCTGCAGTTCTCATTTTGGATTGGACCATACAATCTGAACCTTGACCGCTCATCTTAGTAATCAATGGTTAAAATTTGTTAATAGTCGGTAAGATACAACAGGAATACCAAAACTTCATATTTCTGTTTTTTTTTTTTTTGGTCAATCAAATAGTGTCCTGAGTTTTGTTCCCCAAAATACACAGCAACTCTCTCTCAAAGGCTTCGCTGGAGACACAGCCAAGGCACATACAAAGACGAGCATGATAGCAGGGGAAGGAGTGAGCAACATCCGAACTGTCGCTGCCTTCAATGCCCAAGACCAGATCCTCTCCCTCTTCTGCCACGAGCTCCATGTCACTCTGCTCCGAAGCCTCAGCCGCAGCCAAACGTCTGGCGTCCTCTATGGCCTCTCTCAGGCTCTCAGCTCAGTCACTACTCCTCTCAAGCCCTATTATTGTGGTACGGAGCCTACCTTATCAAAAAAGGCCTCTCGACTTTCTTAAAAGTCATCAAGGTTGTAATCATCCTACTCATGACAGCCTCTTCGGTTGCCGAAACACTTGGACTCGCCCCGTCGATACTCGGGGGTAGTCAAGCCATTGGATCGATATTTTCCATCCTCGACCGTTCAACCAAGATTGACACGGATGATCCGGACGCAGACCCTGTTGACTCGGTCCGCGGCAAGATCGAGCTTTGCCACGTGGACTTTTCGTACCCGTCGCGACCGGAGGTTCTTGTTTTCAAGGACTTTAATCTTAGGATCCAAGCGAGCCAGAGCCAAGCCCTTGTTGGAGCAAGTGGGTCTGGAAAGAGTTCCGTCATTGCATTAATAGAACGATTCTACGACCCTTCGGCAGGTACAGTTAGGATAGACGGAAAGGACATTAAACAGTTTAACTTAAAGTCACTCAGGCTTCAAATAGGATTGGTTTCGCAAGAACCAGCCCTCTTTGCGGAAAGCATTTTCGACAACATTGCCTACGGGAAAGAAGGAGCAACAGAAGCAGAGGTCACTGAAGCTGCTCAAGTGGCAAATGTGCATTCCTTCATTAGTGGATTACCGGAGGGGTACAAAACCCCGGTTGGTGAGAGAGGGGTTCAGATCTCCGGAGGGCAAAAACAGAGAATTGCCATTGCACGGGCAGTTCTAAAGGACCCCAAAATACTTTTATTGGACGAGGCCACTAGTGCTGTTGATGCAGAATCCGAGTGTGTGTTGCAAGAGGTGCTTGAGAGGCTCATGTGGGGTCGAACCACCATGCTGGTGGCCCACCGGTTGTCAACGATCAGAGGAGTGGATAGCATTGCAGTGATTCAAGACGGGCGGATTGTAGAACAAGGTAGCCATTCAGAGCTAGTCAGCCTACCAGAGGGCGCTTATTCTAGACTCCTGCAGCTGCAGCTGCACCACATTTGATCAAGTACCACAGCATTCCCAAGCATGCCCTTATATTTCAACATTGGTGATGATCTAGCGTCTACTGCAAACGGTTTCTACCCGATTGAATTTGAGACACTGCCCAGATTGGTAGGAAGATGTAAGTTTAGCTCTCTGCTGCTGTTTCTTAGTACTATCTGTAGTTAGTATAAACAGCTAGTATCATGATCCGTAATTCGAAGAGGAAAACAGTTCCAATTTGTGAAACATCAATGAAATTCTTTCTTCTTCATTTCAGTTCTAATCAATGGAAGTAACATGATTCATGCATTGACGCATTTTACATTTATGGCCCTTTTATTGGTGGCAGGTAGTGAATGAAGCAAAATTAGCTGCCGATAATCACATATTTGGACAATTCTGGACTAATGTCAAAGAGAAAGTCCACCATTGTGTCAAACCTCAAAAATCCTCTTCACGCATGTGGCAAATTCAATGCCAAATTTTGGAATCGCCGTTCTTGGTGCAAAATTAGGCATCTAGCAGTAGTAGGAGAGTATTCTTCAATCTTCGGGGCTTTCTCAATATTTTTCTTTATTTATTGTACCGTTTCATTTTTTTTTACCCTTGCAATGAATGAAAATTTTCTTTCCCAATAAAAATACCACCGTTAATGTTAAGAGTTTTTCTATGAACATCGTAGAGTCCCCGCAGTTTTATATTGGAGGTTTTTTTTTTTCCCTTCAAATTTTATATTGAGTGTCAAAAGAATCCTCCATATTTTTATGCCATGCTTTAATATTCGATTTCACACACGTCACCAAACACATTGATTATCTTTTGATGAAGAGAAAGAAAGTATAAAGCACTTAAAAAAATAATAGAGATGACAATGAACAAATTTATTCAAGATTGAAACTAGATTTCCCTGGTAACAACTTAGATCCTCAAGGACTTCCAACTAAAAGTAAAAATAATTTTGTAATTTATTCACAGGCTTGAAAAAAAATATGATTCACCATTTTAACAAAAAATTAGCTGCTGATGATTTCCTGCTGTATGTACGGGTCAATGAAAGAAATGAAGAAACAGAAAAAGAAGAACGTCAGATCTGAAAAAGAAGAAAGTCGGATCTGAGAAGAAGATCCTCTTTTCCGGCAATTTCTAGCAGTATACGAAAGCCGCCTTTAACTTCACACCTCTTCAACCTATGTTTGTCGTTCTCTTTTCTTCTTTCTGAGAGGTTGAGATTGTGAGCCAACCGATTCAATTAGGCACACCAGAAGTTCAATTGTTATTTTTTTTCTTTTTTGAAAGGGAAAGTGGAATAATTATAGAAACTTTTCTTCTATAAACCTCTGGTAGTGGAAGGGTGCCTTGAACCGTGCATAAGAAAAACACTTTTTGGAGATAAGTTTGTGTTTTTTTGAACTGGAAGACATTTCTATAAATCAAAGGATCCCAAAAGAGGAATCAACATTTCAAATACTAGAGAGAGAAGGTGGAGGATTAACAACCCAATCTAATGGTATATCCCCTTCAAGAAAATTGGTGGTTATCCAATGTGCAGCCCTATTACAATGTTTACGAACCCAGGAGAATGAGCAGCAAGCTAGATTAGAAAAGAGTCTGATATCGTCTATGATCGTTGCAAGTTCCCTTGGAGGGACATTCTCGGTTGAGCAGAGCTTGATGACCATCTGGTTATCACTTTCAATAATGGTCTCCTGGAGTTGATTAGCAAGCATGAGGGAACCAGCAAGTCGAATAGCAAGGGCCTCCCCTTGAGACACTGAAGACGCATGAACAAAGGAAGCACGTCCATGGGGCACCTTTTTACACTGCTTCTAGTTTTCTATTGTCTTTTACTAATATCTCTATGGAGTACAGTTGTTTTTGGAATTACCAAATCTTTGAGTACTTTCCTCCTGGGGTATGCCCCTTGTAGGCTGTACATTTGTTATCTTTTTTTTATTTTATTTCAAGCTGATTTACCAAAAAAAAAACTTTGAGTACAAAATGCATAAGTCATGACATAATTTTGAAATACGGGATTCATAACCTTGGTCCAGATAACCACCTCTTGTGAGTCTAGATAATCACATCTGATCTCAAGTAGGCTTTTTAAAAAAAGATATAAGTAGTACAGATAACCAAATCTTGTAAGTCTAGATAATCACCTCTTGTGATTCCAGATATGTTATCTGCGCCGGCGATTTTTCCGACGAAGTCCAATTTTCGGGCGACTTCTTCGGCACTGGTGAATTTTCTGGTGAACTTCTCCGATGACTTCTTGGCGAACTTTTCCAGTTAGTTTTCCGGCGCCGACAACTTTTCCTGCAAGAGTATATTATGAACTAATTTATTGTGAGGGTATATTTGTCTATTAAAAATAGAGAGTAGACCTTACACCTTAGAAAATGCAAAAAGGTGGATTAGAGATGTTATGAAAATATGAGGTGGACTAAACATGTTACAAAGAGCTATAATGGACCTTAGAACAATTCTTTAATAAAGAGAAATACCACCGTTAATGTTAAGAGTTTTTCTATGAACATTGTAGAGTCCCCACAACTTTATATTGGAGGTTTTTTTTTCCCTTCAAATTTTATATTGAGTGGCAAAGAAATCCTCCATATTTTTATGCTATGCTTTAATATTCGATTTCACACACGTCACCAAACAAATTGATTATCTTTTGATGAAGAGAAAGAAAGTATAAAGCACTTAAAAAAAATAGAGATGACAATGAACAAATTTATTCAAGATTGAAACTAGATTTCACTGGTAACAACTTAGATCCTCAAGGACTTCCAACTAAAAGTAACAATAATTTTGTAATTTATTCACAGGCTTGAAAAAAAAATTATTCACCATTTTAACAAAAAACTAGCTTGGTCTAAACTCTAAATGTCAACCCTCGTTCGTTAAGCTCCCTGAAAAAAAAAAAGTCTGGAAATATACAACACAATGAGAATAGAACCGCTCAGAAATAAATGAGACTGACCAATAATATGCATGGAGTCAAATAACAATTCACATAATAGGACCAACCCTACAATTTGGCTTATTTATCTATTGGCAAATTCACCTCTTTACTTGGCAACAAAACCAAACCAAACCTTACACCTACCCATCACTAGCTAGCAGCACAGCCACTCGTTCATTGTTCCAGCTGCACTTTCTCCAGCCAAATATCAACACCTATATCTCTCCATTTTATTGTTTGGTAAGCCAAGCTCAAAGGTTGTTTTTCTCAACACTTTCTCTAGCTAAATATCAACTCCTACTTCTTTCCATTTTGTTCTTTGACTACAGTCAAGCTCAAAGACTAAACAAGTATTAGTCTAAGAGTTCCCAATTTAAAACTCCTTCCGTCCCAAATTTGTTGTCCATTTTTCAGTATGTGTGTCATCTTTCAATTGCTTATATTTTTTAATCTATAACTTTTTTTACAATTTGAAAACGTTTTTTTAATGAAACTCATCAAGAACTATCAAACAAGATCTATATTTTTTTTCCCGAGGATCCATATTGAATATAATATAACATTATATAGTAGAAAATATGAACTATTTTTTAAATTGTCGTGAATAGTGAAAGTGGACAAAAAATATAAGACGGACAGAGTAACAAGTTAATACTTTGAAGATATGGGGTATTACATCACTAATAGCGAGGTGTCACCAATGTACAATATCCTTGAATGGCAATAATATCCTTCAGTAGATACTCCCTCTGTTCCTTTTATAGTTTTTAACTTTCTATTTTTGGTTGTCCCTTAATGAATGTGTGTTTTGAAAAATTAGTAGGTACGTTTCCTATTTTGCCCTTAAGTAGATTCTTTTTTGAAAAGTTAGTAGATATTATTATATTGATAAGAGTAAGTAGTGGAAAGTGGATAAAAAAGTTGTAAAGTTGACGTGAGAGAAAATAAGTTAGAATTATGAGGCTACATAACTAAAAAAGGACGGAATTAAAAGAAAACATATTTCTAGATATTTGACTTCAAAATTTTTTATGTCATTCGAAAGTACTTGTTGAGATCTTTTGAATGGTACAAAAAAATTTAAAAAGTAGTTTCGAAAGTATATTTTATTTTTTAAGGGCAAACTTGCACGGTCTCCTCTAGAAGACATTTAAATTGGGACAGAGAGAGCACTAATTACACTTATTTTGGCTCCGTATCACCGTATGGGCGATTCAACGCCAACAAAATAGTACTCCCTCCGTCCCTTTTTAAATGTGTTGCTTCGTAAATCCAACTTATTAAAAAAACATCATCATTACACCTTTCACATCAACTTTTTCACTTTCCACATCGACTTTTACCTCCACTTTCCAAAATTATCCTTCACCCTTACCCATTAACTTTTTACCCACTAACTTTTCAAAAGGGCAAAATGATAATTCTACAAACTTTTACCCAATAAATTTTCAAAACACACACTTATTAAGGGACATCCCAAAATGGAAATGTCAACACTTAAAAAGGGACGGAGGGAGAAAGAAAAACCGTCTTATGCGGCAGGAAAATAAATGAGTGTATTTTTTTAGCCGAGAAGATTCGCTTGCACCCTCTTAGAGCATCCTCATCAGGGGTGGCAAATCCCCCTGATGGCTAAGTATGATAGCTAAGTTGTTGAGTGAAAGGGGAAAAAAACTCCAAAATCAGACTCAACAATTTTTTTGTAAATCTGTAAAAGTTATAACTTTGCTACAGTAACTCGATAAATCCTTTGAGGCACTATTCACAGGTTAAAACAATTCTCTCTCCTGACTTCCTGAATAGAGAGTCTGATTTTGTAAGTTTTTGAAAAAGTGACTTGTTAATTTATAAAATGTGTTTTTGATGTTAAATTTAACCCAATTTTTATTGAGCCTGATGAGGATGCTCTTTGGGGGTCATACAGCCGCTCCTGACAACCGTATGCCCTAAGTTGAGCCTTTTAAAATCCCCTTAATTTACATCATCAACATCCCATTTGGATCTTTCTCAAAAGACGTTTAATTTTTTAAATAGTTGCGAAGTGTACAAAGTAAATCCTTCGTGTTTGAATGTGACTCAAATTTTACTTTTAGGTTTGGTCTGCTCTTACTTTTAGGTTTTTTTTTAAATCAATTATTGGATTACACTTAGATCTGTTTTTATTGAAACCAAACAAAATCAATGTGATCTGTTATCGAGTTTAACTTGTTTATGTGTAATATCAACAATTCATTTTTAAAAAAATGGATATTAGTCTGATGTTTCAAATTTCAATGAAGATGCGGAGAGAATATGGTGGGAGAATTGAACTCAGTGATTTTTGGAGTCCGGAGAGGTTTCTTATGTCATGAAAATGACTGACCAGGCTTTGTTATGACAGGCCACGAACTAAGCGAAAAACAAATTAATAGGCGAAAATCAAGAACAAAAGATTTACACAGAGCTGGCTATACCCGTAAGGCGTAACTCTCAGTTGAAGCACCCAACAACAGATACCTAGGGACAAATCTCTGAAGAGCTACCTACAGAGCACCAAAACGTTTCAAAAACACGAAAAAGACATACAAAAAACCCTAATATCCAATCCCAGGAATTAAAAACTATTAATGAAACAACCAAGAAACCCTAACACACTACGGGGAATCCCATGGGGATCAAAGGGATTCACAGCCTCCAGGGCTCTATTTATAAGAAAGTACAGAAAATTAGGTCAAAACCCTAAAAAACGCGCAGCCACACCTATTCCGTAGGGAAGTCGGCCAAAAATCCCCCGAGCAGTTTTGATTTCCGCCTGGACGGTATTTCCAGAAAAACCGAAGAACCCAAATCTGCCAACCCCGCCCAGGCAACCCTGAATCCAGCTTGGGCAATTTTTCCAGAAACAAAACCTTCGGTCCAAAATGCAGACTGCTTGCGACAAACTTCTGTGCATTCTTCGAATGGTTTGCTGGTTTCAGTGTTTGAATAGTTTGCTGGTTGGTTTATGCAGTTTGTGGTGTTTCGGGAAAATAGGAGTGCACTGAATAGTTTTTAGGAAGTTGAGGGTGGGTCTTCGAGACGTTTCGGTGGATTTTTCCATGTCTTTCAACATTGAAGGTATTTTTGCATTGAACAATTGATGTGCTTAACATCAACAATTTATTTTTTAAAATGGATATTAGTCTGAAGTATCGATGAAGAGAGGGTGGGAGAAACTTTTTCTTTTGAGGGAAGAGGGTGGGAGAAATTGGACAAAGTAGTGTTAGCATTCCGAAGAGGTTTCTTGTATCATGAAGATGGCCAAACACGGATATCCTATTGGTAGAATGCAACGAGGATATGGTCTTCTTAACGGATCCGGTGTGGGTGTTGTGCGGTAAAACGGCGTAGTTTTTGGCACACCTCTAAAGCTGAAGAAAAAACCCACTACAAATTGCCTAAACCCTAAACCCAAAGTGCTTAAACCCAAAACGCCTAAACCCAAAGTGCCCAAATCCAAGTACCTAAAACCACAATATCCTACCCCAAAGAGCCTAAATCCCCTAAAATTGAACCCTAAAATTGAACCTCAAAATTAACTCTCCAAACAGGGCCTATTGAAGTGTACCAAAAAAATTAACAAAACTACGTCGTTTTGCCGCACAACATGTACCGCACGACACCTCCCTCGGATTCCTTGTTAACAGTCCTAATTTGATTTTATTTGGCGATTGCTGGAGCAGTTGGGGGTGGAGAGTGTAAATTAATTCGGATGCGTGTTTTAGGTGGGAAGGATAAGTCATTTTTGAATTTCGGAAGGGGGTTGTGTTTTTGGGGAAGGAAACATGAAGGGTATTTTAGGAATTAAAAAATATATAAACATCTCACCCTCTTTAAAGAGTATTGATAGATAGATGTCCTTTCTTAATTCTAATGAGCGATCATAAACCCAATGCCATCACGTGCTTGTGCTCATGCCCAATTGAAATATCACCGCTAGCAGTTAAGCCAAGTTTTATTTGAGTAAGAGTTTTATCTTGAAGAGATATATTTTATTCATGTGCCACCAAACCCGACTTCTTCGGACCCGCTTGGCCGCACATTGATGATCACACCTCATCTCATTGATTTTGCAAAAGGAACATCTCCGTAATATAATGATAGAATCAACTTCATCGCGCATTGAAACGAAATTTGAACAACTCATTTGAAAGAGATGGTTATGGCTTAAAATGGTACTTAGCAGTTCTAAAATCTATACGGTATATTTGCGAGGGCTACAAAATAAATGATTTGTGTCGTCATTGTAATATTGGGCAAAAAAAAAAAAAACAAAGGAGAGATTTGGTTGGATATGGAGGACAAAAAAACTTCTTTAATTGATTGGTTAACAATTGGTTTGAACATATCAAAACAAGAACCAGAGAAAATTGCACAAGTAGCGCATGACCTAGATACGCAGAAGACATTCACCAGTAAGATTGATATGATCGTCATGTTTGAGTATGTTCTCAAAATATTGTATTGGCAAATTAGGCAAGTGTATATCTACTAGCCAATAAAAATGTCTACTGGCAATACGATCGAGCTCCGACGGCCCCTAATTCAAAGCCGAAAATCCAATATAAATTCTAGGTGTTGGAGTTGCGTTAGTTTCCACAACCAAAATGACAGAGACCACCGAGCTTAAGACGAAAGAAACTCCAGAATCTCAGGAAAGAAAAGAGCAGAGTGTACCATTTTATGTGCTCTTCTCACTCGCTGACAAGTATGATTGGCTTCTCATGATATTGGGGACCGTGGGTGCCATTGTTAACGGCTCTTCGATGCCAGTCTTCTTTGTCTTGTTAGGTGACATGCTTAATGGGTTTGGCAAACACCAAGCTGATCCGAACACCATGATTCATTTAGTAGCAAAGGTCTCTCTCTCTCCCTTTCTCCCCCTCTATCTCTCTAACTTTATAAATTTTGACGAAAAACTAAACCCTCCATGTGTGTTTTTTTTGTATTTTTTTCTTTGCTTATTATCAATTTAGTGGGTTAACGATGAAAAGACACTTTTTTAAAACCCGGAAGAAGAGAAAATTTTGAACTAATAAGACAAGAGGCCCAAGGCCCTAACATCAACCAAAGCTAAGTCGGATGGGAAAACTGTCCCTGAGACTTTCCCTTCTAACATCTAACATACTCGGGTCCCATTAAAATTTGCAATTTTTAACTTTGTTCTCTTTATAATATTTTGTAAAAAAAAAAAAAAAGATATTGATGAATGATGTGAGTTCAAAAACATAGAAAAAAAATGACCCGTGATTGTTATTTGGTTATTTATTATTAGGTTTTTTGTAATTATTATACGAAAACAGACAGTGAAGTCTATTTGTTTGTATGACTACAAAAGTTGTATCGTGTTGAAATGGGGCGGATGAAGCAATTGTCACCCACCCCATTTGCCTATCAGATTGGGAAATACCTCCTCAGATCGGGGTGGAAAAATCGGAGATTAGAATGGAACCGAGCTAATTGTCATCGCTAGTTTGACCACATATACTTTGGGCCATGTACGAATGATCCTATCATTCAGCTATCACCACAAAACCTTTTTGGTGTTCTATGTATATTCATGCTGCGCATTTCCAATTGGGTCATTCTATTGGAGTGGCCGCTCGCCATTGGGCTTACAATAAATACAGAAGAACACACACACAAAAAAAAGCAGTTAAGAGTTATTTTACAGTTTTTAATATATTTTTATACATTTCATTTATTTTGCTCATATTTCAATATTTTTTTAATCTTTAATGATAGCACAATAAGGTGATTTTAGAATTTTTATAGAAAAAAATGAAGAAAATGGAACCCGTTTATTATTGCAATCCCTACTAACCACTAATCATTCAAGTCTTTTTACAATAAACTTCAATTATACTCTTAAACTATCACTCCGTCACTTAAATAGACCCCAACGTACAAATCCGTCAAATGTCAAACGGAAATTGTTGAGTTTGACTTATTTAGAGCATTCTCGTCTGCTTCCTTATTTCCCTCTTTTGAACAAAGTAATGAGGCATTACAGAAAAAATTCCAAAAATGCTCGTGGCTATATTGATCGAAAGTTGTAGAGAAGCAACAATGCATCACTTTTTTTTGTTAAGTCGCTATTCACTACTATAAATATATATATATTTTTTATATAAAGAATTGTTATAGGGTCCATTATAGCTTTTTGTAACACCTCTAGTCCACCTAATGTTTTCATAACATCTCTAATCCACCAAACCACTTTTTTTATTCTCTTAGGTCCATTCTATTTTTTTACTAGACAAATGTACCCTTACATTAAATTTAAGGGTGCACTTTCCTATTATAGGGGTTTTAGTGGTTTAGGCACTTTCATAGGGTACCCTAGGATTTTAGGCACTTTCATAGGGTGTCCTAGGGTTTAGGTTTAGACACTTTCACAGGGTACCCTAGGATTTTAGGCACTTTCATAGGGTGCCCTAGGGTTTAGGTTTAGGCACTTTCACATGGTACCCTAGGGTTTAGGTTTAGGGTGCACTTTCAAATTATAGGGTTTTAGTGGTTTAGGCACTTTCATAGGGTACCCTAGAGTTTTAGGCATTTTCATAGGGTATCCTAGAGTTTTAGGCATTTTCATCTGGGTACCGGGGTGACGCGAAATAATATTTCAAAGTATCCCAAAACAGGAAAATGAATCGGGGGATGATGGCGACAACGACGTGTGGGGTGATCGACAGCGACGTGTGGGTGATAGGGTTACAGGGTACCCTAGGTAGGTAAGGGCATGTTCATTTGGGTTTTCAAACCCAGTTCTTACGAGCACATGTCGGGCAAGGTGGGTTTGAAAACTTCAAACCTTTCTTTGACCTTTCTCTCTCTCTCTCTCTCTCTCTCTCTCTCTCTCTTCTTTTCTGACGCGCACGCGCACATGTCGGGGAGAAAGAAGAGAACAATGTTTGCTGTTTGGGTTTTGTAATGAGGGGTATATTTGTCTTTTGGACACGCGCGTGGATTGGAGACCTTATGAAATTATGGAGTGGACCCTTGACTTTAGGAAATTGGTATAGTGGACTGGAGAGCAACTCACCCTTTTTTATAATACACATATGGCTTGGCCTATTTTAATTTTACTACTCCCTTTGTCCCATTTTGTTTGTCAATTTTCAAAGATCGTGTCATCGGTCAAACACTTATAACTCTTAATCTATTAATATTTTCATGATTTTAAGAACTTCGTATAATAGAACTGATCAATAATTATCAAACAAGATTAATATTAAATATTTTTTGAAATTCATATTAAGAGAATGAGAGACGGAGGGAGTGGGACTTCTGCTCAGAGTCAGACGATAGTAAGATGATTTTTTAAAAGGTTATTCAAAAATAAATTTTCATCAACTGTAAAATCATTAGCAGTTTTGATGTTTAAGTTCTTCCCGAGCGAAGACGGCACAGTCTCACCGTCAAAAATCGATTCTCAGAGATTCCCCGCTTCTGAGTCCGCATGATCCGCCGCTGCTGCGGGGGCTGGATCGGAACCCCCTCCTCTCGACGACATTTTTACAACAGTCGACTCAATCTCTCAAAAGCCAGTTG
>JADGMU010001396.1:0-25784 GCA_016920895.1 Vaccinium myrtillus | reverse complement strand
TTATGAAAATGTCAAGATATTCATAAGAACCCCAAAACCACCAATCCATTACGCAACGCAACCCGACAATCAAACAAAACCTATCAATAGCAAAAACCCGGCTCAATCAAAACAAGCTAAATCAAAACAGAACCCAAAAAAGCTAATCAGGACTCAGAAATACCGCACACATGTAATCAACGAACTAACTAACAGCAAAAGCAAAAAAACAAATAAAACCCAGCTAATTGAACTCAGAGCATGTGCAACTGAAACCCTCCGTGAGTCACCAGCGAGTCACCCCATTGAGTTGGGTTAGGAGCACCAACCGAAACACCTCTGGAGCAATTCAAATCACCATTGCTTTACAGAACCAAATAATTCTGGAAAAGTTTTCTTCGGAGCTTCAGCACGTGCAACAATCTCCACTACTTTGTAATCAGCTTCCGGATGAATCAATGCCTCAACAGCAACTTCAGCAACTTGATCTCTAGATATTGAACCTTCATACAGAGTATCCTAGAGAGAGAAATATTATGAAAGACTAACTAATAGGAGAATGTATTTAACATGTAAAACTAAAATAACTCCAATAATTCACCTCTGGTTCCATGACTATATTTCCGCTCGGAGGATCATTTCTTAATCCACCAGGTCTTACGATTGTGTAGTTAATCCCGGATTTCCTGATATGCTTCTCTGCTTGAAGCTTTGCTATTAATGTGAGTCCAAACACGTTGAGAAATATGTACGCTGGATTAAGCAACTGTCCCATAGCAGCTCCATTGACTAAAATAGAACTAACAAGGACAAATTTCTTAACACCAAGCTTGCGACATGCTTCAACAAGGTTCACCGTACCAAAATTATCAACCTGCAACCGAAGATTTTACACAGTAAAACTATTGAACAAGGGAATGGAGAAGAATAGAAGATTGCATCAAAGCTCAATTTTTTTTTTTTTTGCATGAAATAGATAATAAGAACATAAACTTTTAAACATCAAAGTTTGGATTGAGAATGGAGAAGAATAGAAGATTGCATCAAAGCTCAAAAATTTTTTTTTTGCATGAAATAGATAATAAGAAGTTAAGAACATAAACTTTTAAACATCAAAGTTTGGATAGAGAAAAGTTAGGTCTGACTGAAAGGGATATTAGAATTTCCATATGCTCGTGGAGAAAGGTGAAGAAATCTGATGCAAATAGGCTGTTGTGCATGGAATGGCAGATTTCGCCTGTTGACTTGACAGGATCAGTCGATGATGGTTTGTGTGCTGGTAGTAGCGTGTGTGTAGGGTGTTATGAACCTTTTTTTATTGTTAGTTTTGTATCTTATAGTGTCCTAAGGTGCAGGTGCAGGTGTTTGAGTTTCGTTCTTTTGTTTTGTTGGGCTTGGGTGTGGCTTTGTCATCCTTAGGTTGTAGGTTCCTTTGTTTCTTAAATGATGTTAACTTACCAAAAAGCAAAAAAAAAAAAAAAAATCGGCATGAAACCACAAAGAAAATTGAACGGTGAACATCTTTATTGTATACATACGTCAAAATCATATTTACATTTTAAAGTAAAAACAGTGCCCAAAAGTCGTGTTGTCAAATAATCCAAGCAGTAAAGTTTTTGAAAGGCAATCAATTGTTAATCATAAGAAATAGCTGATGAGCACTGATGAACACTAAATTCGCGCAAATAAAGTTATCTTACCAAAACTAGCCAAAGAAGAGAGGGTTATAGAAACATACATGTAAAAATTAAACTGCTAGAGGATAAAATTATCTTACCATCGAACATTAAGAATTGCCCAAAAAGGGATAAGATCCAATGCTAACTAAATTAGGCAACACCCTAATTGCAACATTACGTAGACTAACCTTCCAAGGAGCTAGTAAATCGAAAGAAGGTCGAAAACCAGTCGCACATATTACAGCATCTGAATCACCACCAATAACTTCAGCTAGCTTTGTTGAACCTTCAGTTACATCTGCCTTTATCTGGACACATGCAACATCAAACAAGATGGTTACGATAATCCTCTTGTCCTCCTACTAATTGTTGATTTCACTATAACCATGTGTTAGTGCCGGCGACTCGGTGCACTTGGCATGCTACATCTGTGTGGAACCGCGAATTGTCCAGTGTGCAAACCATCATCTGGATCCCCTATTTCTATAGTGGATGTATTGGATTCCCACATTTTAACAATATTCAATTGTCTTGAGTAGTAGCAGTTAAAATTTAAAAGTTTGTCTCATAAGTTATTGTAAAAAATTTCAATTTTTGGCTCGTACCCAAGATAATCAATCCCTTCGGTCAGCACAACCTTTAACTTCTAGTATCTACCCAGCTCGAGAATAACATATTTTGATTATTTATCAACCCTTATGTTTAGATAGATGACTACAAAAGTCCTACCTATATCACTATATCACTCCAAACGGCAAAGAAAACCCAACAAGAAATAAATCGAAAATTTAAAATCTTGCCACATGAGATTCCCTTATTCCCCATCTTTTCATGTAGAGGGAACACAAAGTTACCAACCCATAGTGCTAGACACACAGCCGTTCAAAAATAGTGCTAGACACATACACACACTGACGCGCGAGCACACACACAAAAACAGGCGCACACACAGTAGCTGTTTCTTGAAATCATATTTTCTAAAGATTTGTAACTCTAGTGGCAGGTATCCAGGTAATCTGCTCCAGAGGTGTTTACTTGTACTCTTATACCACCAAGAATCCAAAAACTGGGATGGTGATTACGAATTGCATAATGGCGAAAGCTGGATGTTTCGAGATTATGAAAAGATTCTGAACAAATTCCAAATCACTTCTATTACCAATGTTGACACATTTAGTTAATGCAATGCATGGATTTAAGTACTAATTGACTACAGATAAGTAAAATGAAATGTGCCAGTTTTAGTTTGAATCTTTTTATCCAAAATTGTTTTGCCCTTGCAAGAAATCAGCCCTCCAATATGCGAAGTCTTGCTATCATTGGAGATGTGGCGCAATCAATTATATTTCCTAGCAATTGTCCAATGTTTTTTAGGGCATTAATTTTCTCAATTTTGGCATCTTATCAACCATGGTGTTTAAAAATTCACATTGTACCACTAAATGAAATACAGATAATTAACAGAACTCAAATTGAGAAACCAAATCCCAAACGATCAAATGACCCTCTTAAAACTCACAAACTGAAGATCAGGATTTCCTTCGGCGGAGCTTGTTTTCGCCTTATCGACATCACGAACACCAGCCTTCACAGCAAACCCCTTGGCCAGAAGCTGCTGCACAATCCTCTTCCCAGTGTTTCCATTGGCACCAGCAACAAATATTTTCTTCTTCTCACTGACAACACCCACTTCCTCTTCCTGTGTGATTTCGCTGCCATCCATCTAAAAACAGACAAAGAAACACATTCAACGCAAGAACAAGTAAACCCATGAATTTTTCTCAAAAAATAAAATAAAAATGGAGAGATTTACCATGGCTGCTTTGAGGTGGAAATGAGATTGGGATTTAATGGGAATGGGATAGAGAGAGAAGGGTTTGGAGGTGAAAGGAAGCGTGTGAAAGAGAGAGGTTTTGGAGAGCAGAGGAGTGGCCATGGTTTGTTGTCTGTACATTTCACTTTCACACAGTTGCTTGCACCGCTGTGTTCAATAACACGTAGTTGCTGTTTTCTTTAAGGAATTCTGTGATAGCTCCTGTTGTTTCTATTTTTCGAATTTTGCCCCGAATTCTATTGATCTTTGCCTTGGAAACCCCAAATCCAATATGTTGAGCTAAATTACTAGAAAACGATATAGGAGTCATTTCCTCGGTTACATTATCCTGGTTAGGGATGCACAAGAAAACCAATATAACCGCCAAACTGATCCGATTCAGACCGAACCGGTCAATTTGGTTAGGTTCTACGGTTCATTGGTCAGGTTGTGGTTCTAAAAAACTAAGAACTAGTATTATGGTTCGGTTGCTGATTTTAGAACTATGGTTAGAACCGAACCGGACTGTATAACATTAATATTATATATATTCATATATTTTAATATATTTATATATACACCGGCGATCCTGTCAAGGATCCCGGATTGAAGCCTTTTCGGTGTTTTGATGCTTTTAAAAATTGTTTTTGGGAAATCCGAGCCGTCCAATGTGTTCAAAAGGTGTTTTCCAAGGTCCACGCGGGAAATCTTCAAAAAAAAATACCGGGAAGGGCTTGATCCAAGCAGTTTTTCGCAAAAACTGTATATATATATTTTTTGCGAAAACTGCTTGGATCAAGCCCTTCCCGGTATTTTTTTTTGAAGATTTCCCGCGTGGACCTTGGAAAACACCTTTTGAACACATTGGACGGCTCGGATCGTCAAAATTTGATCCGGAACTATGAATCCCGGATCCGGGATCCCGGACTAGATAAGGACTGATATATACAAGATTATGTATCTTGATTTGGTAAGTTAATATTTTTTTTCTAGTAAGGCATTCTTTTATGTTTATTTAGAATAAAAATATATTTTGTTACGAAAATTTTAATATATTACTTAATTTACTAATAACAAATTACCAATTTCAATTCTTTCTTATTCCACCTTAATTTCACAATTGCAATACTCAAAGCAAAACTCAATTCTCTTACTCTCTAATCTCGATCTGCTTCCTAATTTATTCTTCCTTTCATATTTCTTTACAATATCTCTTGATTCTTCTAACCCTAAAACTATTTATTTTATGAATCTTTTAGTGCTCTAAATTCTACATAATCTTTTGAATTCATGCGTTGTGGTAAAGTATTCCTTAATCAGGTAGAACTGGAACCGAAATAAAACCGGTCCAGTCTCGCAGTTTGGATCTGGACAGGTTCTACATGTGTATTGGTTAGGTTTTGATTCTGAATTTTCTAGAATCGGTCAAAATGGTCCGATTACTGGATTTCTAAAGAACCAGTCCAATCCGGACTGTGTGCACCCCTAATCCTAGTCCGTAAAAGAATGCACCTTATTGTCTCCAAAGGACCTCAAGAAAACGAATTCAATTTTAAAAATTGACATGATAATAATTTTTGTTTTTATTTTTTTTTGAGAAGTGAGACGTTCTCATTTTAAACGAGCATCAGAACGAATCAAAATACAAAGATCATGGCGCATCACCGCAAGCGGGTGGATGGGGAATGGATCTAAGAGAAGCCTTTTTCGCTAGGAGGTGAGCACACCGTTTAGCACTTCTTTTTACACCGTATAAAACCAGCAATTATAATCTTTAATCGAATAATTATAGTGGAGTAATATTTTCCAGCATGATTTGAACTTTCTAATTTGAAACTCAACCTTTGGTAAGTGCCTTCAGTTCACCACCACCTGGCAATCAAATTCTATGATGAAGTGATCCATACCACTAGCAGCAGCCATAGCACAAGCCACTCGAATAGACCAAGCTTCCGTAGCAAGCGCTGATGATGCCTTAAATCTCCCATAGTTGACGTCCTGAACTTCTTCTCTGGACTCTCTCAAAATGATCCCGTAGAAGGATCGAATTGTATCCAAAGAACAAGGGAATACAAAAAAGTAATAAGAGAGGCGCACAAACCAATCAATCGTATCAGTCGTATTCTTGAATTAGGAATAAAAAGAAGAAGAATGCTTCCTAGCACGGGACACAGAATAAGACCACTTAGATCGAAATAGCATTCACAGAAATGTTCGCAGGAGCTCTAAGTTCTATGGGATGGGCAGAATACTGCATCACAGTTAAAACATCCAAACACGAGAAGGGGGCTGTTGCCATAAAGCTGCATTACTATCCCCAACTGATTTGGAATCTGTAACATTAAACTCTTAAAAATAGCTGGCTGCTAAGAAATTAATCACCATTCGCGATAAATGTTTCTTTTGCTGTCTGAAAATGGTGAGGTTTAATCCCTGAGAAAACACAGTTGTTTCGTGCTTTCCAAATTGTCCAACAAGTCTGTGCCATAAAACGGATACAGAGTTATGAAGCATCTCCTCAAACAGCTCAGCAGCTGAAGCAATATGTAGCCATGAACCAACCCGCACGTACATCTCTTCCCGTCTTCTGCACTTCCTCTGTCCACTGGAGCCGAAATAGTGTATGCTATATCGATTCTATCTCCTCAAAGCAAATCACGCGTAAAGGCATTGGTGGCTACAGGAATTTTAATAGGGTATTTAAAATTATCTTTAACTCTATTAACTCGATTAACCAGTCCAATGTACAAAAATTCATACATAAATGTGAATAATGCAACTGAAAAAGTACATAAGATGGCATAATTGTTCTCTGCAAATTTGTATATTTTCAGCCAATTGCAAGTTTAAATCAATGCATAATAAATACACTAATATTCTTTGTAGAAAATTATGAGGCGAATAGGTTCACATAATTTTTTTTGGAACTATGAGTTGATTGTCATTAGAGAGAGAAGCCAGAGCGCGATACTGGTATAGTTCATTTTTTTATTATTTCTATTTTTATTTTTTATTTTTTATTTTTCTATCTTCTTCATTAATAGTGTGTATCTTGTTTTGACAATATGGCTGTGACCACGAACGCCCATGACGAGCGTCAAACCCTAACCTCCCACAAGGGAAGGACCAGGATATGCCATTGCAAATATGTTCCCCACTCAAATTCGTTCAATTGCAGTGTGTAAATTACACAGACATGAACCCAAAACAGTAGGCTGCTTTGGCCCAACCAAACCACTAGACCCTAAAACCAAACCCTACATAACTAAACGAAAAATTTATCCGATGCCCTAACAACTTGTTTGGCGGGCGAAAAAGGGAGGAGATAAGAGCCTTCATGATAAACTAATTTTGGCTTACTTTTGTCCGATGTTTGATTCTGCCTTTCGCAGTTGAATTATTTATTGAAACCCATATAACATTTTCATATTAACTTATCACATATGGTGTAATTTTCAGCGTGCCCCTCAAACATCTCCAAACCGATTTTCTAATCTCATTACAAATACTATAAGGGCAACTGAGTAAGTAAACTCCTTTGATAGTGGAGTTATTTGCACCTTGTGCCATTGAACTGATATTTTTTTCTAATGGAAACTACCAGAATCTAATGGTAAGGGGGACCTTGACATTCTGATAGTGTAAGGGTTGTACAAGTCAAACTGAAAATGTAAGGGCAAAGTGACAACGAGTGTGAAATGCAAGGGTGCAAAGTGTACGTTACACGATATGAAAAGACGGAGATAAGAGGTGAAGGGAGGGAGAAAGAAAATGATTGCAATTGTAGATGTCTCAGCATTTGTTAAGTGTGTTAGAGGCTCAATAGTATAATTTGTGAACTCGATGATTGTGTGAAATGATTATAATTTGTGATGCAAAATATCAATCTTTAGGATATAGGAGCATTCTCATTGCACATATTCTCATATAGCTACAACTTTATGATTATTCTCATATTCGTGCAGATATTATGAAAAAATGATAATCTCGTATTCATTGAAGTTCATATACTTGATGTAGAGTAATCGATCAAAAGAGTCCGTTGTTTGAAAAAACAAATATTATGGTGCACATTAACGAAATGTATAGCAAGTATCTGTTACGTACCCACACGTACCAGGGGAGTAGCAACCTCTCATATGGATACAATAATATGACACTCTTCTACAAGCTTTGTGCTTCATGGCCGTTGACTAATAGTTTGGTCGGTAAGAAGCAAAATAGAATTCAAGAGACTACAGTGACTTACTCCGAATTTGCAGTGCCCTAGATGTGTTTTCTTTAACTTAGAGAGGTGTTAATGTAGTTTAGCCATTCTTAAATTTCAATCTTAGGGTAATGGGCCCAATCAATTAAGAAGGAGATGGGCCTGACAATGCAGGTAGTCCATTCCTTGGGCTCGATTTGGCTGAACGTCACTTGGGCCGGTTGCAGCAACCTCTTGTCAGACCCATAACACGCAAATCTTGACTGTGAACTTGGGTGGAAACCGTATTGACGGGATGAGAAAGAGCAGCCCCGACACCCGAGGTGACTCAACAACTATGATCAACGTAGCATCCTAGTGACAAGTTCCGAAGACGTGTTCGGCCACTTGGGCTCTGAGCGTCATGCATGATGTCACTTACTCGAGACGGTTACAAGTGTTGTTACAGGGCTTCTGCCCAACACGGACTTACTTGGGGGTAAGTACAAGCTTACTGTAAAGCCTAAGGGGTAAACCCTAAAGGAGGTATGCCTTTCCTAGTTAATTCCTTGGCTAAAAATAAAAAACTGGTTTTTTGGTTTTTTTCGTTTTGTCTTTATTCAAAAAAAATTTGCATTTGTTAGTTTTGCGTCAAATTTTCGTGGTTTATGCATTCGTCTCGACGAGACGAATCCAAAGCGTATAAAATTATGGTCGAAACTAATTTTTTTTTTAATAAAGCCAAAATTAAACCAATAAACTGGTTTATTTTCGGCTTTATTAAAAAAGAATTCGTCTCATCGAGACGAATCCATAAACTACAAAACTTGATGTGAAACTAAGAAATGCAATTTTTTTTTTTGAACAAAGACGAAATGATCAAAAAAACCAAAAACCCAGTTTTTTCTTTTTAACCAAAGGACATACAGTCTAATTTAGGCAGGGACGGATCCAGGGGGGGGCAAGCGGGGGCGCGTGCCCGCCCGCGATGACCCCCCACTTGTCAATGTAAAAAAAAAAAAAAAAAATTTAGGAAAATAAGTTTTGTATATATATTATTTGTGTCAAGATCTAATAAGATATACTGGGTGTTGTCTGGTGGTAAGGTGTGCTACCTCTATGTTGAAGGTCGTGTGTTCAACTCCTACCTACCTCTTTTTTAAGCCACAAAATTGAAAGATTTATCAAACCAAGATCTTCCCTCTTGCCACTAGACCAACAACACTCATTGTACAACAAACTAGTAGTTTTATTATATATTTTGAACTTATAATAGTAATAATAATTCCCCTAGTATTTGTTTCCCTGAATTTTAATTTTCTCTCTACTTTTTAAGAAAATGATACAAAATGATGAGAAAATTGTTTAACTTACATATTTTTTAATTTAGAAATCTTTTGCAACGGTCTCTAGCCTTCAATAATTTATTGTTTGATATTAGGTTTAGAATCAATCTTACATGATTTCTTGTCCCTAGCAAAATCGTTGACTAGGAAAAAAATTGCACAATTACAATTAATAAAATGCCCCCACTGGGATGGATTTCTGGATCCGTCCCTGAATTTAGGCACTACAGTGCCTCTCTCTTTTTGACGCTAGAAAGTTCCTTGTTTTGCAGAAGAAACCAGGAATCTGACCCAAGAGAAGCCGTACAAATCACCAATTCCACACGGTTGCCTTAAGGGAGCAAAGAGCAGCCACAAGATATGAGTTTGGAGTACAATTTGGTTCAAAACTATAAAGACTTGACCCCAAAAACTTTTCCACCGAGAAATTTCTTATTGTACTCCCTCCAAAAAATTTCCACAAGAGTAGCATCTCTTCACTTCTTTCTCCTCGCACGAAGTGTGAAACGAAGAAAAGGGGAGAAAACAAACAAAATGTCAGTCATTTTGGCCCACAAATCTTGTCACATGAGAGGATTTATCTGTCACTTTTTCAGTGTGAGGAAATTACTTGTGAACTGCTTTATGAGCGTATTGTATCTAGACGACACAATGATCATTTAGATGGTGGTGGATTGTACCTGGAGACATGGAAATATAATTGGTTCAATTTGGTCATAAGCCACCTTTGATATGTTGAAAGTCTTGTGATTCACATTATCAACAGGGCATTAACTTCTAGAGTATGAGATTCCCATCAAGAACTTGGACAAACCATGTGATACACAAGTCTATCTCTCCTTTTTTTTTTTATCGCAAAAATAAATATTATAAATGAAACTCGATAAAGGGTACATCGAGAAGGGGGAGGGGGAGAGGACATCCAACCAAGGTTGAATGAAAGAAACAACCAAAACAAAGCCAAACAGCCAAAAAGCCTCCAAAACAAAACCAAAACACACACCGAAACCACTAGGCCTCCAAAACCAAAACACACACCCGAAGCCTCCAAAACCAAAAACAAACCCCCAAAAGCCACACAAACGCCACTACCAAACAAACCACAAACCAAAACAAACTACCACACAAAACCAGCCCAAAAAACCACTACCGAAACCACTAGGCCAAAGAGAGAGTTCTTTTGAGGTCAGCTTCAATCATTTCTTTTAAGATTGCCTCATCCCCCGGAAGAAGGTTAACACCGAGGATTTTCTGCGTGACTTTAGAGGCTAAGATTTGTTCTTCCACCCTTTTCTCGAAGCTACCAACTTCCTCTTGAGTCTACTGACTGCATCTTCCAATAATCTTTGGACCCAGCTTAACCCTTCTCGGGTAGGTCTCTAAATTGTCCAAACTGAACGTCCTTGAAAAAAGAGAAGATTTCAAAGGATTAAATCTCTCAAACGAGATAGATTTCCTACGAGCTCCTTGTTTGACGCGTTTTTTCTTCTTGTGACGTTTGAGCTCCACATACTTAATAAGAGGATCGGCAGAGACAAGATCAATGGAGTCATCATCATCCTCTAAAGGATCCTCTATAGGATCTGCCAAATTCACCATAGAATTTACCAACTCCTCCTTAGACTCTTCCACATCAACACTGTCACTAATTAAAGACTCTACCACCACATCTAAGTCTTTAGCCAAATTGTGAAAGTTGCACTCAATTTCTGTAACTAACCGGCCTTGAAAGGATTGAGCAATTGATTCCACCACTAGCGAATCTAAACCCACCAATGAGTCTAAACCATGAAGAGAATTAGAGATAAACTCATTATTGCCCCCATTGTCCTCCTCTAACCCACAAGGTCTTGCTAAAGCCTCATTTGGGGGAGTAACCCCCAAAACCAAAGAATTCTTCAGATCCTTTATCTCTCCTTGTATAATCCTAGATCTCTCGGGAGGTAAAAACTGTGCCAAACTTCATTTCACTAAAAATAGGCAAGAGGCAACGAGTTAAACTATGCCGAAGTCTTGCCCAGATAAATGTGGCAACGTAATTAACCATCCCTTTCCCCTTTGGCATAGGGAAAAACTGTTACCTTTTTTTTTTTGCTAAGCAAAGAATTTATTAATCTTTGAAAACGAATTACAAAGATTAAAGGGACCCAAGACTGAAAACGCCAAGGGCCCAAGGGGAAAAAACCCAAAACAAGCGGGTGGTAAGATACCAACCAAAACCTGAAACAAAACCCAAGAAAAAACTCCTGAAATATCCCCAAAAACTACAGCAAGAAAAGTAAACAACCTAAGCACTTAAACCCCTTAACCAACCAAGAGAACCCAAGGCCAACAGCTACAAAAAACACCCGAAGAAACAAAAAACCCCCAAACTATGAACTTGCAACTAACAACAATGAGATTCGCGCCAGAGACCATCCAACATCAATCGGCAAATCAGAGCTCCTTAGAAATGGAGGCATCCCCCTCCAAAATATCAAAAGCTTTAATTTCCTCTATAATATCTTGTTCTGACATTTCCACTCCCTTCAATTCTAAGAACTTCTTAATGTTGTAACTCTCCCTTCCATGAAATTTTACACCAAGACGAGCACTCATCTTCATATTCTCCTGGGCTTCCTTGATAAAATTCGAATTCCTCTTACGAATATCGCTACTAACCTCATCTTGGATCGGGTGGGTAGGACCAACGACACTTCCTTTTATCGATCCCATCGTAGAAATGCTCCTATTACGATTCCGAGTATCAGTCCTAGAAAAAATCGTTTTTTTCAAAGGATTCTTGCACCACACATTTTTCCTTCGTTTATCCATCTTGGTCTTGTGTGCTTTCTTATGGCGCAAACACTCCACATAATTAGTAAGAGGCTCATTCGAGACAAGATCCAAGTCCTCAAAATCAGAACCCCTTGAATCCGCCTTATCTACCGAAATTGGATCAATCGGATTGCCATCTAATACCTTCTCATGATTACTCGTCATCTCCACTGGCTCACCACCATGAATCTCATGGAAGAGAGATTGAAGGCCCAAAGAATCCTCCACAAACGATACCACATCTTGAGAGGACTTGAGGGTACTGACATTTGGATCCTCTTTTGCACCCATACCCGATGACTGGGCCTCCTCAGGGACCTGAGAAAACTGATCTTCATGAGCACTCACTGAATCAATCACGGCGAAAAAATTACTAGACTCCACCTTCCTGAAAGAACTCTCCTCCTCTATTCTGACTATGTATTGCACTCCATCTTCAACAAGCTCTACTATCCCTTCTATCTTTTGGGATTGGTCAGTCGTAATCAATATTCTTCCCTTCTCGTAAGATCCTCCTTTCAAAGTGTTTTCGTCCACCTCCAGAAAGTCACCCCATAAACTACCAATGTCTTTGAAAGTTTGCGAGGACCAAGCACTAAGGGGCATCCCAAAGCAAGAGATCCACACAAATCTCTCCACTTTAGCTTGCTCACCATTCCACGGTTTAAATTCATCGAACCAATTCTTCACCCATTTTTCTTTTAAAATCTTGTCCCTGGTTTCTACATTGGCAAACGTAACAATCACAAACCTTCCGCCAATCGCTTTAATTTGAACATCATAAATTTTCTCTGAGTTGAAGACATTTTCAAGATCTTTTGCAGAAAGATCTTGAAAAACTGTTACCTTGATGAAACATTTAGAGTTGAATGCAATGAGTCCTCGAATTCCACTTTTCTTTCTTCTTTTTCTGATCGAGTGAAACTCTTTTTCTGATCGAGTGAAACTCAGAGAGATCTCACTACTTGGATATGTTACCGTGAATGGTGTAGCTCTTCCTACCTGCTACAACAAGTCTGGGGATGGTTCATTGTCTTCATGAGATGAGTAAAAAACATTAAACGTTATGACCAATAGAAAAATGAAAAAGAAAATTGAAGACGAATTGTTATGGACCAATAATTTTTACTGTATTTAGCATTGTTCTATTTGAACTCCCTATTTTTTCAAAATTTGGTTCTTATTTTTATCGATCCCTCTCATTAAGACGAATAATAAATTCTTTCTCAAAATTTTTGTTGAAAAGCTGACCAAAATAATCCTAATTTTAAATTTTGAACGAATTGAACATTCAACCACGATTGAATAGTACATTCAATTCAAGGATTCAACTACTAGCCTGATCATAAATCAATACACTTATTAAAGTCATTGGCACCACTTCCGCTATCAGTACATACTTTTTGCTCATCTTCCTTTGCGGGAGCAGGGCAGGGGAAAAACTGCATCATATAGCGCACCAAAACGACATTTTTTGGTGCGCCTTAGGTCTAAAAAAAAAAACAGAGTGAACTAAAACGTGTTTTTAAGAGTCCATGCGAGAGATCATAAAAAAATATGGCCTGAGAGGGCTTCGTTCTATTAGTTTTTCATAAAACTATACATTTGTGGTTTTTATGAAAAAAATTATCGGGTGAAGTCCTTCCTCGTCATTTTTTTTATAACCCTTACCACGTTTTAAACATATTGGACAATGCGGATTATGGAAATTTTATCGGAAAAGGTGAGTCCCAAATGGATATCATATGAGATCCGCACTGCGCGCGTGCACACACACATATGATATCTAAACGAGTTGATTTTTTTATAAGAATACTTAAAAATATGTTTTAAACAAATTGAACAGTTTCAATCATTTACGTGAGACTGTAAATTTGTCACATACGGATGATGTACAATTGGTGTACACCAAAGTTTTGTATCCATAACATTTCTCATAAATTCCATGCGTGCCAAACCCAACCTTATATGAGGAGAGATGAACTTTGGCCTTAAAGTTTTATTTTTGGTACATTGTTATCTCCAAGAGGCTCTCCACTTGAGCTCTCTTGGCTATTGTAGAGAGCCAAAACCAATTTTCACCCCTCCAAGAGACTAGCTACTTGCCTCTCTACTTTGCTTATTCCCATTCTGCCTAGCTACTTGTGGAAAGTGAGGCAGCCTTGCTACTCCCACTCTCTATTTTATCTTTAACTTAAATGTTTGTAAGTTTTCTTCTACATGTCTAATGTTGAAAAAAGATATATATTTTTGAAACCTACGAGACGAGATCTATCAAACAAGACCAATATTGAATATGAAATTATGGGTAAAAATAATAATTTTTTGGGTGCAGGCTTTTTTGAAATAATTATTATGAGCTCAAACCAAGATAAATTCATGAGCTCAAGTTCTATAAAAAATCAAGAGTCCAAAGTCAATCAAAATCCCGAGCTCAAACCCAAATTAGTTTGGATGAAGAGCAAAATAGAGAGTTGTGTTGGAATACATAGATGAAAAGTGAATAGGCAAAATAGAAATGGTACTTTTTTTGTCCTTTTGGATAGGCAAAGTAGAGAGGAGTGTTGGAGATGCTCATTTGTTCAATTTTTGTTGAATTTGCATTATGATGTCTGGATTAATCATTGTCTTCATGAGATGAGTAAAAAACATTAAAAGTCATGACCAATAGAAAAATGAAAAAGAACATTGAAGATGAATTGTTATGGACCAATAATTTTTACCGTCTTTAGCGTTGTTCTATTTGAACTCCCTATTTTTTCAATATTTCGTTCTTATTTTTATCGATCCCTCTCATTAAGACGAATAATAAATTCTCAAAAATTTTGTTGAAAAGCTGACCGAAATAATCCTAATTTTACTTGTGAACTGCTTTATAAGCGTATTGTATCTAGACTACACAGTGATCATTTAGACAGTGGTGGATTGTACCTTAAGACATGGAAATAATTGGTTCAATTTGGTCATTAGCCACCTTTGATATGTTGAAAGTCTTGTGATTCACATTATCAACAGGGCATTAACTTCTAGAGTATGAGATTCCCATTAAGAATTTGGACAAACCATGTGATACACAAGTCCATCTCTCCTTGTATAATCCTAGATCTCTCGGGAGGTCCAATTGTGCCAAACTTCCTTTCTCTGAAAATAGTCACGAGGCAACGTGTTAAACTATGCCGAAGGTTTTGCCGAAGTCTTGCCCAGATAAATGTGGCAACGTGACCATCCCTTTTCCCTTTGGCATAGGAAAACACTGTTACCTCGATGAAACATTTGCAGTTGAATGCAAAATGTCCTCAAATTCCACCTCTCTTAGTTATCCTTTTCCTAATGGACTTGGTGGAATGGAATTCAAAGAGATCTCTCTACTGGGCTATGCTACCGCGATTGGTGGAGCTATTCCTACCTGCTACAACAATTCTGGGGGTTTTTATTCGATGGTTCTAATGGTTATCTTGTTGATAACCCGTTCACAATTTCCTACGCTAGGAACAAATTTGTAGGATTAGGATGTGACATTTATGCATATGTTCAAGGAGACGAGGACATGCCCGCTACAATTGGGTGTGCATCCTTTTGCGACAACCCAAACAAGTCAAATCCTACTTCTACTGGTAGAGGTTATTGTGAAACTGCTCTCCCACGAACTATTAACGGATTTATGGTAGGAGTCTATAGCGTGAATACTTTTACAAAAGTCTGGACTAAAAAGCCGTGTAATTATGCATTCATTGTTGATAAGAAATTCTCCAAGTTTGACCAGTTCAACAGCACGTTCTCTAATTATAGTGCATTGGAGAACATAAACTATGATTTCCCTGTTATCCCTGTTGTGCTTGATTGGTGGGTTGGTAATATCAGTTGTCATGAAGCAAGCAAAAGGAAGGTTTATCTATGCAGCCGGAACGCTGAGTGCAGAGATCGCAATGCAACTGGAGCGGGTTACAACTGTCACTGCCAACAGGGCTATCGCGGGAACCCTTACCTATCTGAGGGATGCCAAGGTAACGGTCTCTGTGTGTGTGTGTGTGTGTGTGTGTGTGTGTGTCCCTGTGTCTCTTTAAAGATGCCTGTTTCCTTGGTTAAAACATTTGTGCAGAAGAAATTTGGAAATATACGTCGAAGGGTATTATTTGTGATTCTATAACAAAAGATAATAGGGCAAAATGCAGTTAGGCCGAGTTGCAAATGACCCACCTGACCCTTGTGGTTAGGCTGAGTTACAAATGACCAAATGATCTCCCTATTCTTTTGGACTTAAGTGTAACACAAACTTTGTTAATAGAAGATGTTAAAAGACTAGGGTACCCTTGTACCTTTCGAAGAGGTCCACGAAAACCAGTCTTCTCTCTCTGATTCCTCTGCTTTGAGCTTATCTGAGCTTCATTTCATTTTCCGAAAACTAAAATTCCTATTGGAAAACTGTACCCGTGACGGTGCTAAGCTGGGGATTTGCAATGAAATCCGATGTCGTAGCCTCTCGTCTCTCCGGCAACTGCGCTCGATGTTCTGCCTCTGTTTTCGATTGATGTTTCAGCCGAAAATAGGGAATCGATTTACTTATAACGAAACGAGCGTTGAAATAAAAATTCGAGCTTGACCCAATTGATGAATCAGCTTCGAATGACACGTACTTTCAGACATTTGAGCCAGTTCGAGAAAAGAATTGTTCCAGATTCGTGTGATCTTGAAAAATCCTTTTTTATTTTTTTATGCTACCATATATATATAAATTATATATATAGGGGGTTCTTCTAATCCGGACCTCCCGTTTCCGGACCTCCATGATCCAAACATTTATTTGACGATCCGATCCGTCCAATGTGTTCAAAAGGTGTTTACAAGGGCCACACGGGAAATCTTCAAAAAAAAAAAATACCGGGAAGGGCTTGATCCAAGCAGTTTTCGCAAAATTCGGCTTGGATTTTCCAAAAATAATTTGCAACACAAAAAAAAATCATTTTTTTCTTATTTTCGGGAGGTTTGGACTAGAAGTTTTCGATATATATATATATATACAGAACATATCCTGTGAGGGCTCCCTCACAAAAAAAGTGCGGGAAAACAGTTGTGGGCCGTTGGATCCTATGCCCTTCACGCGATCCAACGGCTAACAACTGTTTTCCCGCACTTTTTTTGTGAGGGAGCCCTCATAGGAAACTTCTTGTATATATGTATATATGTATATTTTAAGTATTATCTTTTACTCCACTGCCATTTGACGCAAACATTCGAACTAGATAGAGCCGAATGGATCCGGTTATTAGGCAAGTGGTCCAATACGAATGCTAGTGGAATGCATTTCCAAATACGTTGCCTCTTCTTTTTGATCCTCCAACTTAGCCACCATTGAAGTAAAAGGGAGATAGAGTCCGGAGTCACCCATTGGGCACCCCACCAATTTAAAATTTGAGTCCAGACAAACCAAACAGGAGGGCATAGCAAGAATGAATGATCATGTGATTCTACTTCTGCTACCAAATACTCAATAAGCAAACTAAAACTAATCGAAAAACAACGAAAGATGAACACTAGGATATGCGTGGAAACCCCCTTAAAAAGGGTAAAAAAAACCACGAGAGGAAATCAACACACTTTGTGCAGTTACAAAATGACCTTAATTAAAACAATCGTGAATCCTCACCGACTGACCAATGATCGAATTGCCGAATCCATGTACACCGGTCCTAGTGGTTGATTGCCGCGCGCTTTGAATCCTCAAGTCCTCCAAGATACTTCCAGAATCCACCGGAAGAACATCTCAAATAATAGAATCAAAGTTGAAAAATAACTCTTGGAGTTATTCTGAAAGTCCGATGATCAACGGATCATTTGTTTTCTCCAACAGACAAGCTTAACGCTCCCTTCAATATTTTTTCAGACTCTAAGCAAGAAAAGCGCGGCACACTTCTCATCAATCTTAAAACCTAAAAGAGCACAATCTGAATCCACTCTCAATGCATGTCAAGTTGCTGGAGTATCTTCCACGAAATATGACTTGATCTTTTCAAATCCTTAATTGCTTTATTTGCTTTCCTTATTGAGCTGCCACGTATAAACAAAATCCTTGATACTCTTGAAAGCTTATCACTTCCATTACGAATCTTACATAAAGATCTCGTCCACTCAATTTATAAAATATTTAATTTCCTCCACTTCCTAAACACACACTCTAAAAATAGAAGAAAAATAAATTACTACTCCCTCCGTCCCTTTTTAAGTGTTTAACTTTCCATTTTGGGTTGTCCCTAAATAAGTGTGTGGTTTGAAAAGTTAATGGGTAAAAGTTTGTACAATTATCATTTTGCCCTTTTGAAAAGTAAGTGGGTAAAGAGTTAATGGGTAAAAGTGAAGGACAATTTTGGAAAGTAGATGTAAAAGTTGATGTGAAAAGTGTAAAGTGGAGGAAAAAGTTGATGTGAAAGGTGTAATGATGATTTTTTTTTAATAAGTTGGATTTACGAAGTAACACATTTAAAAAGGGACGGAGGGAGTACTTGATACTTGGGGATACAATAAAATGTATGATTTGTCATGGAATTGCCAATAAATAGAGACCGTGGCCTATTGCCCTAATAGATCTGAGGCACTTTTAGACATTTGGTGGGGTGGGGGTTATTGCAACGGAACCGGGGTGGGTGATGCGCAGCGTGCTGTGCAGCACCCAGCGCGGCCACGCCAATGCTGGTCTGACGATCGAAGACATCCATGGTGTAGCGCTCGTCGAGCAGTACAAGTATACCGAAAATCAACTTGGTCGGATATCGTTAAGTGCGTCGTCGGAATACATATAAGTTGAAAAAAATTGGAACACATATAACTTGAAACACTGGGTGAAAACCATTGAACTCATTTTTTTTTCAAGTTATTTGTGTTCTAATGACGCACTTAATGATATCTGATCGAGTTAATTTTTAATACACTTGTAGTACTCGGCGAGCTCTGCGTGATTCGGACAAGTGTGGCCATGCCGCGTGCCGCACAGCGCCCTCTTGTTTCCTGTCTGAACGATTTGGGGAACTAAGTTTTGTAAATATTTACTAGTCAAAATTTCATTCTAACTTGGAGGATATGAGGAAGGGACGAAGGGTACGTAGTGCCCTTCTTACATGGAAGTTAACTTTATTTAATTTTTTTATCCATCCCAACTCGAGTAACACGGATGCGTATTACACCTTTTTGTCAATTTGGAAGGAAAATCTAACTGTAATTCTTTAGTCCTAAACCACAACGAGGCGAATTTCGTCATTCGTAAATGATAGGGAGGCCATCTGTCAAACGGCCTAATCACGAGCAAGTAGGGTACCCATAGTGAGCCAAGTCACTGCATTCGCATAGTGACCTCAATTATGGGCTATCTATAATCTGTATTAGGGATCAGAACCGTACAATTTATCATGAATGTTTGCTAGATTATTCATGTAAAAAATCATACTCCATTGGTTGCCATAGGTTCGGATACCATTTATATGGATGGCCAATATCATTTGGAAAATACTCAGTATGACAAATTTGTCACAGTTCCGTGCCTACCAATCTCCGATGATCCTAATTTTTTGTACCCATAATGTGCTCAATATTCCTTAAAATATGAACGATTCTAATCCCAAATAAAGATTTTAAAGGGCTTACAATTGAGATTACTATGGGGTGTAGTGACTTTTACTCACTATGAGAACCCAAGTCCCATTTTGCCCAAGATAATAATAGTAGAAAGAAGCGCATTTGGAGAAAGTGGAGTGTAAATTCTTTGAGACCATTAATGCTTTCTATATTATGTTTTTGTTACATATATTAAGTTTGATTTTTTTTTTTCCACGCTCGGACCCATGTTTTGTTTACTGAAGAAGTTTCCTTTCTTTCTTATGTTTCAATTATATTGGTCCAGTGATTACAAAATGTAGAAAAACTTGATTTTTTTTAATAATGTCGGTGCTCAAAATTAGATATTGACGAGTGCAAAGACCCGAAGAAAAATGAGTGCAAGGATAATGCTATTTGCAACAACACTCCAGGCAGCTACAATTGCATTTGCCGTGTGGGTTACAACTACAATCTTGCTGATGATGGAGTACTGAGATGCGTTCCGGGCCAGGGACAAAAAATTTCTCCCAGAATTCTTCTGTTAGGTTAGTCACTTTTTACCTATTTTTCCCTCAATCGAAATCGATAAAGATTTCGGGAAACAAAAGTTAACAACAAAATACTAAGGGCAAAAATGCAGCTGCGAATCCGTGGTTCCACGCCGTATTTCAAGACTTCACCGGATGTAAAATGGCAAGTGAATCAAATCTGAAATGGATGGAAATAATTGAAAACAAACAAAAGAGATTTCCGTTAATCTTCGGGTGATATATCGACACATAAAAGAAAACCGCTACCGATCTTCAAGAATGAATTCGATTGTAGGATCTAAATTACTTCTCCTAATTATAACCCAAAATTGGGTTAGTAAGACAAAAATTAAAGACAAATAAAGATAGACTTTGATTTGTTTGATAGAGTTTACAATGAAGTCTAAAGAGACTATTTATAGAAAACTAAAAAGTGTAGGAAATAACTTCCTATCTTCTTCTTCAAGCTTTTGCTTCCACTTGTGAAATACTTCTCTCAAACTTCCAAATGCGTAAGAACATGCCACTTGTCCTGCACATGTAATAAAAATACAAAATAATAATAATAATAATAACGATAAACAAAAATTAGTATTTCCATAAATGCCACCTACTGATCAATATTGACAGGTGGCAAAATATGATGTAAACAATTACTTCCCCATCCATGCCTCTGGGTGCATGTGTGTGTCCGCGTGTGAATTGTACTAATTGTGTTGTACTTGCAGGTGTTGGAATTGCTACTATTGTTCTAATCCTAATTGCTCTTGGTTTCTTGCTATATCGACACTTTGAGAGAAGGAAGAAAAAAATAATCAAACAGAAGTTCTTCAAACGAAATGGTGGATTGCTATTTCAGCAGCAGGTCTCTTCGAGGGAAGGAAGTGTGATGAAAACAAAACTTTTTGAGGCACAAGAGTTAGAGAAGGCAACAGACAATTTCAACCGAAGTCGAGTTCTTGGAAAAGGAGGACTTGGTACAGTTTACAAAGGAATGTTGCAAGATGGAAGCATAGTGGCTGTCAAAAAGTCCAATATGATTAACGAAAACCAGGTTGGCCAATTTATCAATGAAGTTTCCATTCTGTTGCAGATAGACCATCGGAACATAGTTAAATTGTTAGGTTGTTGTCTTGAGACCGAAGTTCCATTATTAGTGTACGAGTATGTGTCTAATGGCACCCTATCGCACCATCTTCATGACGAAGGTTGTGTGTCAACGATGTCTTGGGAGAACCGTCTGCGAATAGCTAAGGAAGTAGCAGGAGCACTTGCTTATTTGCATTCATATGCTTCCACATCCATATTTCACAGGGATATCAAATCCACTAATATTCTGTTGGACGAAAACTTCAGTGTAGTGTCTGATTTCGGGCTTTCAAGGTCTGTATCCATTGAAAAGACTCACTTGACCACTGTGGTTGGGGGCACATTTGGTTATTTAGACCCAGAGTACTTTCGGTCAGGGCAATTTACAGACAAGAGTGATGTTTATGCCTTCGGTGTAGTTCTTGCTGAACTTCTAACTGGAGTCAAAGCTGTATCTTTGGATGTTTCCAAACTTGGCTTGGTAATGTATCTCCAATCTTCTATGAAACAGAATCGGTTGTTTGAAATTCTAGATCCACTAGTGGTGAATGAAGGTTTGAAAGAAGATATTCTTGTCGTGGCTAAACTGGCCAAGAGATGCCTAAAATTGAATGCCAAGAAAAGGCCAAGCATGAGAGAAGTAGCAGCAGATCTGGACAGATTGGCTGGAAAGCAAATCCAGCCATCACACGAGTTGATTTGTCGCGAAAAGTACCTGTCAGAGAGTGAAAGTTCCTACTCTTATGCAACTGATGGAATCAGTGGAGATTGTTCAAACCCTAGTTTGGTTTTTCCAAATCATACTGCATGAGAACTTGCGGTAAATAGATTTATGCATATCATGCTTCGGTCGCATTTGTCATTTTTATTTTTTGGGTTCACCATCGTATGTTGACCATGTGAACTTGTCTTTGTCGTGTGTAAAATTGATATCTTCTTTTTTTTATCGAATGTTAAATCTTCTTTCGTTGCTTGTATGAGTTGTATTTTTCTTAGTTACAACTTCTTAGTAATTAGTATCGAGTTATCTATGAAAATGCGAGAAGCAATTTTTCTTCATTCATATTTGACCATTGGAAAATGGTAATTTTCTTTGATATTAGTTGCTAATGCCCCAGTTTGGGTGTAGCTTACTTGCCACAGGAACTATTGGAAAGTTTCTAATAACTCAATACTTGACCAGTTGCTTATCTTCTACTATTTGTTTGATTTATTCAGAACCAGAAATGGAAATCAAAGAAGAAAGTTCAATGTAAATCCATGGTTTTATTGATATTAATCCAATTAATTACAAGCCAAGAACTAATTAAAAAAGAAGATCAATTACAGAGTTGAGAGAGAGAGAGAGAGAGAGTGGGATTACAAAACCAATCCTCTCCCGCCCAACCTCCCATCATATATAACAAGTTGTTATTAACGACCATAACCACCCTCTTCTAACCCAATGCACTCGCCACTCTAAACTCCCCTGTTTAAGCATCTCCAACCATATAATGAAAAAGTGATTTTGAAGAAATAAACCCTATTCTCTAGCTCCAACCCTGTGATCAATTTCTTTTTAAAAAAAACTCAATCCAAACCTCAAGCTTCACCGCTTTCTCTAAAAAACTCAAATTCTCATTTTTTTAAATTCGTTAAACAAAACTCAATATTGGTCTTATTTTAAACTTATTGTAAATATCTTTTGATTAGTACCAATTTCATAAAAACTAAATATGTCAAAACTAATATGATGAATAAAAGGGAATTTGGAGAGAAGTGAAATGGAGGAGATCCTCCATTTATTTTCTCATCCGCCATATTGGAATACCAAACTTGATCCTCTCAAATGGAGGATGGCTTGGAGTTGTATTTCCTCCAAAAAAAAACTATGATCTCAAATGGAGAAATGAAGGATGAGTTGGTGATCCCTTAGCCCCTCCAAGATAGCTTCAGTATTTTTAAAAAACTCGGTATCCAATCCACTTGACCAACTATTTAATTTGGGGGATCAATCCACCTTATCACTGAGCAACTATAGCATTCATTCACTGAGCAACTATAGCATTCATTCAGTCTCGCACCTTAGCATTCAACTATAGCATTCACTTATCAATCCACCTTCAGTATTTTTAAAAAACTCGGAGGGAGTATGATTTATCTCTCACCTTATCACTGAGCAACTATAGCATTCATTCAGTCTCGCAAGAAGACAATATTGTGCCCCAAGGATCAAAACTAAATACTTGTAACACACACAACAGACATATTTACCAAACACGTGAAACACAAACAACAGAGATATATTTACGTAGTCCTCGAAAATCGGGTACTCCAAATAAAAATAGGAGCAATCTCACAAGAAAACGAGACAAGCATCACTAGTGGAGTTCTCTATTAAACTCACTACACTCTTCTTGATTAAATTGCTAGCCTACAAAGACCGGGGCTCAAAGGACTAATTAGAGCATCCTTATGTGGCAGTTAAAATAGAGAGCCAAAGCCCCAAAATAAGCCAAAATCAGGCTCACCAAATGGCTCTCTGCTTAACTCAGGAGGTTGAGAAAAGACAATTGTTGCTGTAGATGACAACACAATAAAGGCACAATCTCAACCAAGTACAGCTTAGGAGTCATGGATTGGGAGCCACAATCTATCTACCAGTCAACAGACAAAGGACAATTGAAAGCCAGAATTGCTAGAAAAAATAACTTGAATGCAAGTTAAAGCCTCATTATTCCAGCTGATAAGTGGAAACTTTTACAAATTATAGTAAGAGACATCTATTTCGGAAAGGCAGAGCTGTTCTGTTTTTCCTTTGCCTACTATTTTTCTTTTCGACTTTAAGGTCATCATTTATCTGTATAGTCTATGCCTTGACAATCTTACATTTACAACAATCACACAAACGTTATCATAACATTTCTGGAATCGATAACGGAGGTAAAAACGCAAACAAACCCCGAATATAGGTGACCTGGATTTTTATATCAGAGCTGCTAGAGTATCCCCTCCCAATGACCCTTAAAAAGGGATCCATGGGAAGAAAGAGGCTACAAATAGAATAAGGTGTACTCCAATCTTGTCATTATGGGCAATGACATGATTGTATTGCCCGGAACTTGATTTACCATGGGTAATTTCTTAGATTACTACTTGCTGACATGAGCATGTGAGGCAAGACAATAGACTTAGGAGAAATTATTTTCATGCTTTTAAAAAAAAATCTTATCGCGAAAAAAATATTTTTTTTTCTGGTAAATAAATGTACTCTCCATTTTGGAATTTTATGTAATTTATGTACTTGACAAATATTCAAGTATCCAGGCACCACATGATGTAACTAACTTTGTCCAGCCTCATTTTGTTGATGATAACTTCATCCAATGAGAGAAAACTGATCAAAATACTTTTCCTAAGGAAATGTTTGTCAAGTATCTCTTACGTACCCATACGCACCGGGGGAGTATCCATCTGTGATATGATACAACAATATGACACCCTTCTACAAGCTTTGTGCTTTGTAGCCGTTGACTAATAGGTTGGTGGTAAGAAGTGAAATAGAATTCAAGAGAGTACGGTGATTTACTCTGAACTTGCAGGGACCTAGATGTGTTTTGTCTAACTCGAGAGGTGTTAATGCATGTAGTTTAGCCATACTTAAATTTCAACCTGTGTAGTGGGCCTAATCAAGAAGGACATGGGCCTGACAATGCGGGTAGCCCATTCCTTGGCCTCGATTGGGCTGAACGTCACTTGCGCCGGTTGGACGGCACGACGGCATGTCGGGCCCACAACTTGGGTGGAAACCGTAGGGTCGGGCCGAGAAAGAGCATTCTCGACTCCCATGGTGACTTAGCAGCTATGATCTACATAGCATCCAAGTGGCAAGTTCCGAACACGTGTTTGGCCACTTGGGCTCTGAGTGTCATGCATGACGTCACTTGCCCGAGATTGTTACGAGCATAGTTTTAAATAGCAGTATCGGTCTCGGTATCTGTGCATAAAAAACCGGCGTATAGAATGATACATAGCGGGAATCGAGTGTAACAGTTGTGAATTTTTGAACTTTTTAGGCGTATCGGCCGGTATTCAAAACAATGGTTACGAGTGATGCATGGATTCAAAAACCGGCCGTTACGAACCGAATTGGCCGGTTCGTAACGAATTTTCGAAGGACCGGTTTGGTTACAGGCCGGTATACCACTGTGGGCATGAAATCACAGGTGAACTGGCCGGTTCCCAGTACGTAACGGGGTGTAACGGATTTTTGATTACTAATCGGTTTGGACCGGTTCGGTGGTCTAAAAAGAGGGAGAAGATTAAGATAGAGCATCTCCAATGGGGTGCCATACCCATTTTTGGCACCCCCAAGCCACTTTCAGGGCCTCCAACAACAAGCCATTTGTGGGAGCCAAAAATGACCCCGGCCATTTCTCTGGCCAAATTTGGCTGAGGAAATGGCCCCGGCCATTTCATCCACGTCACCATTTCCCCTCCATTTTCAACAACCAAAACCCCCAAAAAATCTGAAAAACAAAATCCCCAATCAGATTGACTGGAAAGCAAATCCAACTGTCACACGAGTTGCTTTGTCGCGAAAACTACTTGTCAGAGAGTGAACGCTCCTATTCTTATGCGACTGATGGAATCAATGAAGATTGTTCAAATAGTCTTGTTTTTCTAAATCATGGCGCATGATAACTTGAGGTAAATAGGTTTATGCATTTCATGCTTGAGTCATTTTTATTTTTTTGGGTTCAACATCGTATGTTATTTTTG
>JADGMU010001393.1:0-67489 GCA_016920895.1 Vaccinium myrtillus | reverse complement strand
TTATCAAATGACACATTCTCCTAAACAATAAGGTGCTTATTATAGTGTAACTAATTAATTTAGTGAAACGTATATAGCATTAATTCGGGGACGCCAAAAGATCCAAAGAATAAACAACTTGAAATGGTAATATTATTATTGGTATCACAATGCAACGCGCGGAGCATTTTTTTTTTCTTTCGTCCTCGGACGTTCGGACGTTTTGTTTGATTACGTTTGCGTTTTCATGCCCGGAACTCTCGCGATTGATTTGGAGAAAGAGTGAAAGCGAGAAAGATGGATTGTTATCCATCGGAAATCTATAGCCCCGGGGATTGCCTTCTAATAGATGTTATGTCTTTCATTATTAGCATCCTGCTTGACTCTTTCTTCCAGAACTGGTGTTTCACCAACTTTTTTTGCCCATCCAAATCCAAATGACATAGGTGATAGGCCGTATCCGAATTTCAAGTATTTTGATCTTAAATACTCAGTCCTTCTACACACCAACACATGTAGTAGTGTTCTATATAAACCCCACACACACACAGAGACACACACACACACACACACAGAGATCATGGCGAGTTCTATGTTGCAGGGATTGTTATACCCACCAACTTCCTTGGTAACGGTAATGTCTGTGATAACATTGGCGTTCTTAGGGAACAATGGTATAATTGAAATGAGAGGAAATCAATTGCAATACTCCAAGTTTTGGAACGTTGGGCCTCAGAAATCTACGTTCCAGGTTTCCGGAAAAAGAGGCATGTTTATGGTGTATTCGCCGGCGTTTCTATTCGGCCTCGCCTCTTTCTTCGTTTTTCCGAACGAGGGCCTCAGGTTTTTGTTGGTTAAATCTGCTCTTACCATCCATTTCTTTAAGAGGACCCTTGAGGTACACTTCTCTCTCTTGAAAAAATGTTCATGCAATTGGGATTTGGAAACCATTTTTTCTATTATTTTATTTTGGTACTTTTCATGTTTTACAATTCGTGAGTGGGGGTGCCATCATTTTTGGGATGTCTTTCCGCGTCATGATGCTTTTGCTTAGCCCCTTTTGATATTTGTAATTTGTTTTGAAGATTAATAAAATTCTTTCTTTTCGCAGTTCAAAAAAAATGTTTTACAATTCGTGATGACCAAGATTTGAATACCGTACTGTAAAATACGTTTATTTTTTTATTTAAAACTGAGACCTTAGCTCTCTACTTTCGTTTCCGTTCAAATATCAGGCTAGTAAGGGCATCCACAATGAGCTCTCAAAATGGCTCCTAAGTGAGTCTCCTAATATTGACCTAGCCATTTGCTCAATTATTGTCTTCAATGAGCTCCCTATACAAGCTCCTAACGTTGGCTCCTAAGCTTAGCTCCTACCACATTAGTTAAATCTAGGTAGCCTTGTAGTTGACTTTAAGTGGGACCCAAAGTCTTTAAATATTTTTTAATATAAAATTTTTAAGAAAAAGGATTTTCTTGGTTTATTGGTTCTTACTGGAAAAGAAATTTTATTTTGACTGTTTGGAGAAGAAAGAAATGAATTTAATATAAAAAAATAAACTATATATATTAGTGTACGAAGGCCGTATACAAATACCTATACCAGTTAAAAATAAAAAAAAGGATGTTGGGATATGCAAAAAATTAGGGATTTTGAAATATTATAGCAGTTTGAATTATATTGATGTATGGGTCCCACACTTTTTGAAATTTTTTTACAAAATAAAGAATGCTCTTGCTATCCCATTGAGTGCACACATCCTCTCTAAATGTAGCAAGCTCTAGAAGTGAAAAGAGGACCCCAAATATACCCACGTGGACACCTTAGGATACAACCTAATTATTGGGAGCAATTTTTAGGGAGTCCACTGTGAATGCCCTAAGTAGTACCAGATGCATACCAGCTGGTACCATTAATATGATATATATCTTTATACATATATGTGTATATAATGTATATAAATATACAGTTATGTATTTTGAAGCAGAACTCCAGAATTAAATACTACTCCCTCCGTCCCTTTTTAAATGTAGACATTTCCATTTTAGGCTGTCCCTAAATAAGTGTATGGTTTGAAAAATTAATGGGTAAAAGTTTGTACAATTATCATTTTGCCCTTTGAAAAGTTAGTAGGTAAAGAGTTAATGGGTAAAAGTGGAGGATAATTTTGGAAAGTAGGAGTAAAAGTTGATGTGAAAAATGTAAAGTGGAGGAAAAAGTTGATGTGAAAGGTGTAATGATGATGTTTCTTTAATAAGTTGGATTTACGAAGTAATACATTTAAAAAGGGACGGAGGGAGTATTTTTTTACTAAGTTTTTTTTGTAGTTTTCTTTCATAAATATATCGTTATGAATTGATGGATAACTTTGTCCATTTGATTTTTTTATTTTTTATTTTATCGTGATCTTACCATTTAAATTCAAACGGAAAATCATTTAGGTCCAAAATCAGTCAAAGACTTTCCATATATTTTGGTAAAGAAGATAAACTTTAATTCGAAGATATTATTTAGGTACGTAGTGATAAATTTGAGAATTAACTAAAATGAATCCATATATAGTAATTGACAAATCCCAATAAATGAGTAGTAATTGCCAAATCCCAGAAAACGGGGGATTGCTGCTGAGAGATGAACATTTGTGAACTTTAAAATTTGTGCATCCCTACCCTACACGTACCTAAATTTTTCTTTTTTAGATAATCGGATGTCCGAACCAGTTTGCGTGCATCCAAAATTCTTCTTGAGTAGTGTGAGAAGTCGCCAATTAAGCAAAATTTTCCTTGCTTGTTTATATTTTTCTTGAAAAATATACGTCACATGGACAACGCGTGCTTGTTTATCTTTTTCTTGAACACTATAAAAAGATAATGGATGGATATGTTAACTTAGGTTGAAAATTTTACTAGACTGGTCTTGGTTTTCTTTTTTTCTTTTGGGCGCTTCGGAAATCAGTAGTCTGACCTCGATGGACATATGTAAAAGCCACTTGATTAAATCCCAAACCATATATAAACGAATTTATAAAAAAAACCCAACAAGTTTGATGATATTTGCTTGTTTTGTAGGTGCTCTTTGTTCACAAATACAGCGGTCCAATGTTTGTTGACGTTGCAGCTATGATATCTCTTAGTTATTTCATCCAAACAGCACTTATGATATACGCCCAACACCTTACCCAAGGGCTACAAGAGCCCCTAGTTGACCTTCAATATGTTGGAATTGTGGTTTTTCTCCTGGGGCTAAGTGGTAATTTTTACCACCATTACCTCCTTTCTATGCTGAGGGGTGAGGGTAACAAAGAGTATAAGATCCCCCAGGGAGGTTTGTTTAATCTAGTGATATGCCCACACTATCTTTTTGAGATTTTAGTGTTTATAGGGGTCTCCTGCATTGCTCAAACATTGTATTCATTCTCTTTTACTCTTGGCACAGCTATACTCTTGATTGGGAGGAGTTATGGCACTAGGAAATGGTACCTTTCCAAATTTGAAGACTTTCCCAAGGATGTCAAGGCTGTCATTCCATTTGTATTCTAGAGGTTTAATGTGCTATGGACACATCTGTCCACGAACGTTTGTGTTCGTAGTATTTTTGTAATAATAAATAAAATGTTGTGTGTTTTTATTTCTTTTATTTGCCAAAAAATATGAGGCTCATAATGCCACGACTAGGATTGTTGTTGCCATGAAAAATTATTTAAATTTCATGTTTGTCCTCAAAGCTTCAGTTGCGCTATCCCTTCTCTATTCATTATCCCTCCTCTCTGCAAAAAATGGATTTTACTTTCTCTTCCTCCTACAACCACGGGAAGCCGATGAAACCTTGTCCATCCATCACCCTTAGTGGCGACTCTAGAAATTTTGACCAGTGTTGTCATTCAATAATTTTGCAGCAAAGTCACGCTTATTATGTTTGCCTTCTAATAGATTAATTCACTAATGAATTTACAATTCTCATAACGTAAATAGAATATTTTATTCTTGTAATGATGTTATGGTTCAAAAACAAACACAATGAAAAGATATGAACTTTTACAATTAATGTTCTCGTGTTTTGTCTAACTAATTTGCCTAGGTTTAGGTCTCCTTCATCATTCATGTTTTTTCGTCTTTAAGATTTATTGTAAATAATTGGCTCTACATTCCATGCACAAACATTCCAAAAAAGAAGCTTCGAGCATAGGAAGATGAGACTGCTTGAATCCCATTTGAGATGAATCTTCTGCTGTATGTCTTGGCTTACTGTTTCTATAAGTGTTATTTCGAAGTTGACCAATATTTGGTCTTCCTTTACTAAATTGTACAGAATTCATTTCAACATGCACTTGTTTACCCTGCCATACTTCTTGAACAGTTTTGGCCAATGATGTTGGCACATTAGTGTTAGCAGTTACTTCTTCAATCTTTGGAAATGGATCAGTATCAATTCCCATAGCGTTTTCTGGAAACATGATCCTTCCCTTCTTGATCTGTTCTTGAACCCTATCACGGAAAACATTACAATTTTTAGTTGAATGAGTCCAAGAAGCATGCCATTTACAATAATTCTTCCCTTTGATTTCTTCCAAGGTTGGAAGTTTAATATTTTCAGGAAGTTTGATAAACTTTTTCTTCAACAAGTAATCAAAGATTTCATCTGCTTTAGAAACATCAAATGAATATACTTTGCTAATGGCTTTCTTATTATTCCTTGGTGCTATAGAAGAATCTTTTCGAACTAAACAATCACACACACAAGGATTATGTTCAACAATTTCAGCAGCATCAATTTCATAAGTAAGCTCTTTGTAATAAGTAGAATAAGAAGAATTATTCCTATCAATATCTTCCTCTAACAAATAAAATGTTGTGTGTTTTTATTTCTTTTATTTGCCAAAAAATATGAGGCTGATAATGCCACGACTAGGATTGTTGTCGCCATGAAAAATTATTTAAATTTCATGTTTGTCCTCAAAGCTTCAATTGCGCTATCCCTTCTCTATTCATTATCCCTCCTCTCTGCAAAAAATGGATTTTACTTTCTCTTCCTCCCACAACCACTGGAAGTTGAAGAAACCTTGTCCATCCATCACCCTTAGTGGCGACTCTAGAAATTTTGACCAGTGTTGTCATTCAATAATTTTGCAGCAAAGTCACGCTTATTATATTTGCCTTCTAATAGATTAATTCACTAATGAATTTACAATTCTCATAACGTAAATAGAATATTTTATTCTTGTATCGATGTTATGGTTCAAAAACAAACACAATGAAAAAATATGAACTTTTACAATTAATGTTCTCGTGTTTTGTCTAACTAATTTGTTGCCTAGGTTCAGGTCTCCTTCGTCATTCATGTTTTTTCGTCTTTAATGATTATGTGCCTTATCTTTTTAGAAAGATACCCATAGCGCATTCATGGTATTAAATTAAAACCTTACCATTTACCAACTGCCATGTAAAACCATTTAATTTATGTCCCAAAGTACAAAGGGTAGAGGAAAGAAACCTCAACCATTATGGCAGGAAAGCGATGTATCATCAATGAGATCAGTTGTTGTTCAGTTTGTAACCAAGAGTTGATCGGGTGGTGTTAGACCGATGGGTTTGTGGAGCATTAAACTTTTAGATTCGAATTCTCTCCGGTGCTATGAAGTCATGTGGGGTTAATCTATATTATGAGCTTTTGTCCCGGGTTTATGTGGCCCCCCAACTAGCGGGGCGGAAGGATTAGTCCCCTAAAATTAGTTAGGTTGCGTGTAATTAGATGATTGAACTCTTGAATTACCATAAAATATAATTCCATCTGTCCTACAAAGTTCGTGCCTCTTGAAAATTCAAAATTTTAATTGGGAAACTCACAAAGCCATGGCCTAAAATCGCACAATCCGGCCGGTGAAATCCACTCCGTTAAACCCACTCTGTGAAACCTCCAGATCGTTGTGGCACAATTGGCCGATCATATTATTTTCGATGAAACCCACAGTTGGGTGAAACCTCTGGAGCCTTGGCTTTTATTCTCGGTGAAATCCACAGTTGGCCGATCCAACTGGGTTGATCGGCTAGAAGGTGAAAGAAAGTGGAAAGTGATAAAGATATAATATAAAAAAAATATAGGTTCCACTTATAGTCCGGACTCCGGACTTCCGGACTCCGGACCTCCGTGATCCGAGCATTTTTTTGACGATCCGATCCGTCCAATGTGTTCAGAAGGTGTTTTCAAGGGGTTTACGTGTGAAATCCATAAAAAAAATAACGGGAAGGGCTTGATCCAAACAGTTTTCGCAAAAACTATATTTACAGTTTTTGCGAAAACTGCTTGGATCAAGCCCTTTCCGATATTTTTTTTTGAAGATTTCTCGCGTAGACCCTTGAAAACACTTTCTGAATACATTGAACGGCTCGGATTTTCCAAAAATAATTTGCAACACAAAAAAAATCATTTTTTTCTTATTTTCGGGATGTGTTTTGACCTAGAAATTTTACCTATATATTATTGGTAGTTTATTACTTTTTTATTGACTAGTGGGAGAAATTATTGAATAAAAAAATAAGAGTAAAGTCAGAATAAATAGTCTGATTTTGGGGTTTTTTGGAAAAATGACTTAACAAATTATAAAATGTGTTTTTGAAATTAAATTGTGTTTTTTTTTGTGAGTCTGATAAGAATGCTCTTAGCTAATTATTATGGATTCTTTTTTCTTGCCGCTCAAAAGAAAGGATTCTTTTTTTTTAGTTGCCGCCGAATGATGTTAGTATATACTACAGAAAAAGGATACTGTCCAATCCTCATTCTGGACTCGATCGGAAAGTCAACCATTTCAGTGGATCCAGCGAAGTATGGTGCATTGTTTTGTGCGGTAAAATCACGTCGTCTTTTGCTTGATTTTTGGGCAAACATTTGAATCTTCCAAGAGCCTTGTTTGGAAGATAAAAAATCACTACAAAATGTCTAAACCCAAAGTGTTTAAACCCTAAACCCAAAGTGCCTAAACACGAAGTGCCTAAATCCAAATGTCTAAACACACTATACCCTACCCTAAAGAGCTTAAATATCCTAAAATTTAACACCAAAATAGACTCTCCAAACAGGGCCTTTGAAACTTTGGAGCTGCATCAAGAAAATGAGCAAAATGACATAGTTTTGCAGCACAACACCAACTCCGAACTCCATTTCAACAATTAATTATCTGTATTTGTTGGTTGTATGGTACTGGAAAGATTAGTCTCTTTTCAGAGGAGAGCATCGCTAAATTTTTTTTTACTATTGGTCGTCAAAATAAACGACTGAAATCCATGATGAAAAAAAAAAAGAAGAAGAAGAAGAAGAAGAAAAATCTACCAATTATATAAAAATACGTTACGAAACTATATTATGTAATATTCTATTTTGTTCCTACTCTGCACTATTAGGATATGTCCAATGGTTGACACTTGCCTCTAGGGCTGCACAAAAAAACCGCTGAACCGGGAATTTGGTCCGCACGTTTTAAATTTTAACTGTGGATTAATAGTCTGGACATGGATTCAAAAAAAAGACCGTGACTCGCGGCCCGAACACAAATTTTGATTTTGAAACCGTGGATTAACCAATCCGGACCGTGAGATTTTTATTATATATAATTTTTTTAAAATATACATACATATGAATAATTTTACCACTTTATAAATATTGTCAATTTGATATAGAGTTATACTGTTCTCTCCTATAAATATTGTCAATTTGTATTAGAGTTTGATGTATTCCACTACCTTGCATTTATATTAGACTTTGATGAATTCAGTAGTTGTTCACTACATTCAGTAGTTGTTTACTGTTTTTTTTTAAACGGCCTTTTGTTTCTATTCTACTATGTAACTAAATTAAGCTACATGTTTCTACTGCTGCTTATTTAGGCCCTGGTTGTGGCTCCATCACATGCTCCATCCAATGTCCCTCTGTTTTCTACTTTGGATTTTTTAGGATCTTATTTTGATCAAAATGTTTGTTACTTATTTACGTATGACATGTAATCCGTGGATAAAACCGGAACTGATCGGTGACTCACGGATCGGATTGGAACCGGTCTGTGAGACTTTTGGTCTGGACAAGGAATATGGGCTTTTATGACTCCATTTCAGTTTGAGTTTTAAGTTTTATCGCTGGTATGTAGTAGTCGTTTGTTAGATATAAGATTTTGGTCTTGATGAATATGTGTTTTTACTTTCTATCTCGTGCAGCCGTGCTTATGTTGGGCCGTGTATATTTGTATTTTTGTAACCATAGATGCACCGTATGTTTTTGGTAGCACTAAATTTGTATTCTGGCTGATCCAATATAGAAATTAATGAATAACACTAATATCATTATCTTTTAAAATGTTTGGATCCCCGAATCTCAGTGGGGATTTATGTTCCCCATTTGGAGAGAGGATGGAGGCTGAAAATGAAGCTCTGTTGGAGATCGGGAAGGGGACGGAGATGGGAAAGGGATTCAGAGATCGGGGATGGAGATAGTACTATTCGGCCCCGATCTGCCTCCATGCCCCTCCCGACTAGTGAGTTAGTCCAAAGGGAGTTTAGTAATTATCCATAACCCTAAATTCTAAACGCCTCTGCCAAGGCTCGAAACCTAATTATTTATATGATGATTTGGTTTGAGAATTTTAATTTTTTTTATTGGGGCATTTGTGAGGTGTAGTAGACTAACTTTCTTGTCAAAGATATTTTCTAAGTAGTTTTCTTATTTTAGCTAGACGTTTCCGTCCATTCCCAAGCTGCCTTTTCCATTTGAAGCCTTCAAGAAGAATCAATCTCAGCTGCACACTGGACCACAATGGACTAAGAGCATCCTCATCAGCTTCAACAAATTTTGGACCAAATTTAACCACAAAAACACCTTTTATAATTTAGCAAGCCACTTTATCAAAAACTCAAAAAATTAGACTCTCTATCCAAACTTTACTTTATTAAACTATTCCCCTCAAATCTATAAAAAAAAAAAAAATTCTCCCTAACAAAGACTAAAATGTTCCCTCGTCAGTGGGTGGACCCCCCCATGCGGCATTTCAATGGTCTCCCCCAACAAAGATCAGCCACGTGTTCCTCTTCTTCCCCTCCCTCTCTCTCTTCTGCCCATGAAATGACGCGCATCAGGAAGAAATAAAAATAAAATAAGGGTAACCCATGAACAGTGCATCGCTGGAGAAGTAGTGTTACTGTAGCAAAAACAATTTGTTGAGGGAAAGTAGAGAGACTGATTTTTGGGGGTTTTGGGGGGTTTGGCTCAACAATTTGTCAAAAACAGTGTTTTACAAAACCAAATGAGGATGCTCTAAAGGAAACTAGAGCGGAGCCTAGCTCGACCTTTGGAACGCGTCTCTCTCTTTCTCTCTGAAGTAAAAAAAGGATATGAAAATGGATAATAGATGTAAAGTGATTTTGACACTCGAGAAATTTATTTTGATATTTTTGGAGTGACAAAATCAATTTAGAGAGCATGTTGTAAATGAATTGGGCCGTTTGCGAAGTGTTCAAGGCTCGGTTTGGTAAGATCTCATTCAACTTCGATCGTCTACTAAATGAACTGAATCTGAACCTCAATTTTAGGCTCGCTTAATAAATGAGTTGAACTAAACGTAACAGTATTCGGCTCAGTTAGGCTCGCGAATCCAAAGTTAAAATGTAGTTAATAAATCTATGGGGGTCTGTTGATAAATATTGTATATTTTACAGGTCCACATTGATATAAGTTGACAATTCTTTTTTCCCAAAACTACTTCTTCAGCGACCAGTTGAGTCAGTTGACAACTTGACTTACAATATATTCTATCCCAATTTATTGTGCTTGTTTCCTTTTTAAAATTTCTATAAAAATGGTCTATATTTCATAATATATAATCTAGAATGTTTTTTATAATTTCAAAATTTTTATTTAACAAAATTAATTGAGATCTATCAAACAAGATTCATATTGAATATTAAAACGTTATATATTAAAAGATATAGACAATTTTTTGAAACGTTCAAAAAAAGAAACATGTACAACAAATTGGAAGGCGTAACAATAAAAAAAATTACTACTCCCTCCGTCTCAAAAAGATGTCCTAAAACATTATTCACATCTTTCAAAAAAAATTATATATTTTATAATTTATAATACTTTTATAATTTTAAATTTTTTTTAATAAAATTAAGTTAAATATATCAAATAAGATCTATATTGCATATATAAATTATTATAAATAACAAATTACAGATAATTTTATGAGAGGAGTAAATAGTGTTTTTTGGACATTTTTTTGGGACGGAGTACTTCACACCGGAAGCGGATCCGCTGTCCCGAACTTCCTGTCCCAACTCCCTGTCCCGTCCATCCAAACCGTCCATCCGAGCAATCAACGACTCAGATTTCATCTCACCCCAAACAAATTTGAGCCATACATATTCATCTGCGAATATGAGCTGTCAAGTACTCAGATGGACGGCTTGGATGAACGGGACACGGAGTCGGGACAGGGTTTTCGGTACAACAGATCTGCAACCTTCACACCTGACATAAATCACTCACTAGTTCACTGTTCACACTTCACTGACTCTCCCCACCTCTAAACCGCCGACTTCCAGGCCACATTGCCTCTGTCCACTTCTCTCAGCCTCCTCTACATCGCCGAGGATGGATATTGAAGTAGTCGCCGATCAGCGTGAGAGGCCAAGAGTGTCATCCAGGTGAACTAGCTGTCGGCCAAGGAAGGCGATATTTCTTATTGGTTGTATCTATCTATCTATCTTCTTCTTCTTCTTCAATAGATCCACTTGATCTATCTTCTTGTTCTTCAATCCATCCGCTGGATCCATCTTCTTTCTCTCTCACCTCCGACCGACAATGATGATAATCCTAAACAGCCATCACGATGACCCCCATCGAACTCAAATCCGCGACCTGTCTTTTTAGTTTTTACCTGAATCGAACCCTAAATCGCGACCTATCTGGTTTCCGGAGTGGGTTTCCTCTCTTCACAGATTGATCGGCATCTGAAATCTGAAACGATCCTCATTTGTATTCTCCATTTTCGGCTTAGGTGAGTCCTAACTTCTGGACCCTCATTCTATTTTTGGCTCTTTAATCTTTATTGTTAAGGTGTGATTATTTGATCGATTATGTTGAGCATTGTTTCATTTCGAATTTGTTTTTGTTGTACTTTAAGTACTATCAAATATGGATCAATGTGCTGAAGGCTGAAGCTATAGATTTTTTTCATTTTGGATTAATTTTCTGGAGTGGGTTGTTGTTGGAACCACTGATTTTCAATGTCTCTGCTGCTGTTTTTCGCTGTAGGGATACAATCAAAATGTCAAAAATTTCACTTTTCATTTTAACGCAAAAAAAAAAAAAAAAATCCATCTTCATCAATTCATTCTTTTTGAGTAGCACTGTATCAGCCTACTATCACTTCTCCAGGCTCTGATTTTGATTTTTTCCTCCACTTAGTAGTTACTACTAATTACTAGTGACAATGGTTATAATTTATTTCATTGACTTTCCGCAGGGAAGTTTCAGACTGAACTGGGCAAGACTTGGGCGTCTGAAATTGCATTAAGAATTTCTACCTGAAATTGCAGCAACACTTTTTGGCAAAGGGTAAACTCTTGTTCTTTACTTGATGACGTTGAGGGTGCAAGTGAGATGACCGGAGCCTTCCCCCCTTGAAAATAACTAGCTAAGGGCGCAAGTAGAAAGCTCCGGCTCTCCTCGTCATCGTCAAGGCGGCAAGTGGGAGCCTTTTGTTAGCCCAAAATTCCCCTCCTTGAGCCGTTGATATTGTATTTTGTGTAGTTCTTGATTTCACTGAATAGTTGTAGATCGTTGCTGTGTAATTATTGGTTGGGCGATATATTTTGTTTTTTTTATTTGTAGACCATGGCTTCTCATGATCCACTCGAGAGTGCCTCTATTAATCAGATTGAAGATGATAATAACGCTCCACCCTTAAACAAAGTTTGTAAACCGCCCCGGGCTACGGGTAATGGGACCATCCTCAGCGTGGGATCATTTTGATAGGATAGAGGAAAAACAGGTAGTTGTTGGCGCTGATGGTAACTTGAAAAATGGGTTAAAAGATGAAAAAATGGGCAAACTTGCCCGTAAAAAGGCCCATTTAACCTAAGGCCCAAACTGCCCAAGCCATCTGCTAAAACCGCTAACCGAACCGACTGAACCGCAGGGACTTACGGATGGATGCGGATCCAGAAATGGAGGAACCCCCACGAGCGGTTTGGTTTGAAAACGAACTGATCCGGTTGGAACCGAGCCGTGAACAGCCGTACTTTTCACCATTAGATATTAGGAGGAGTATACTCCCCCTACGGCATTAGGGTTTGCAATCTTCTGCAAATCGTGTTCCACTATTTGGAGTTCGAGATAGAGACTCTCGGAGTTGCTCAATTTACTCGTCAAGGTGAGATTTTTCGCACCAGTCTTGATTATCACCTATTTTATTATCCTAAGATTGTTTGGTTACTCTTTATGAATATGCTTTTCAGAGCTCTATTGGTTGTATTTTCTGCAGTAGCTTCGATTTAAGTCTCTCTTCTTTTTTTTGTTTTTCTTTTCTATTTGGTAAGTTGCAGTTCGTCGTATCTGTCTTCACTTTTGAGTTTTAATTTTTTTGAGTAACCTTGTGGAGCTTTCATTAAGAAAATTGATTCATTGTAGGTATTATGGCGCAACCTATTTGTGAGTGGATTGTTGATAGTGTGCTTGAGTTATGGTCGATCTTGAGTTCTTCCAGTCATGCTACTTCTCTTGGACAGCGGCCATTGCTAGTTTTTAGGTTAGTGACTTTTGAATATAGTTTTCGTAGCTACTTTCAACATAGTAAACCGCAAGTATTTGAGAATAAGATACTCCCTCAAAAGGGGCGAGAAACTAGTAACATAAACTAGATTTAGTATTTTGGAACAATAAAGTAAAGTCCAAACAAGCCTAATTGACAAAACCCAAAGATAGAAGATATTATTCCAGGAGATATAAATATCTAGTTTTTAAAAACTCTAGAATATCTAAAAAGCTCTAGAATATCCTTTGTGAAATATCTAGAAAGTTTTTTGTGAGAATTATTCACATGTGTAATTCTAAAATTTACCTCAAAATTTATCTTGTATGAAAATATCTTTGGACTAGAGTCTTCCATAGAGTAGTATAAATAGGGATGGGTTCTAGCCATTTTGCACCAAACCAAAAAAGGATCCGACTTCAAGTATAATGCAAATACTCTCATTCCCCACCATTGTCTTAAGTATTCTCCCTCCTCCAAAATTTTTGTCCACCTAAACACTATAAACTCCCACTCTTTCAACAAACATATTTTAAGATACGCAATACATATCACGATACGATCTATACAATGAAAAAAAGATACACGATATGTATCGCAATTTGAAAGCACTAGTCGGGAGATCTTTGCCTAGCTAAACAAGTGGACACAAGGCTCGAATAATACCACGTCTCATTCTCATGCGTTTTCTTCAATCCTTACTACCTCCTCTTTCTAGGGTTTTCTTAACCTTAACCCTCCTCTCTCTCTCAAGATCAATTATCTCCTTTTCCGATCTGGTAACCGACGCCGTGATGTATCTGATTTCCTGATTTCCTCTATTTCTATTAAGTTCCTAAAACTGATGTATACATTTGTATATTTATATTTGCATATATTCCTCTCTTTATCTATCCATCTGTGCTTACGTATGTTGGATTATGTGCAAAATTCTTATGATTCTATAAGGCCTCGTTTGATTCGCGGACTAAAATAAGTGGGATTGGTAGTCCTGGGATTAATAGTCCGGGATTATTTGTCCTGGGACTAATTTAGTACTGAATCTCACTCAATCCTTTGTTTGATTCGTGTAGGATTAACATCGGGATATCCGTGTTCCGGTCAATCCCATGTTTGGTTTCCCAAACTAAATTTTGGGATTTACCCACAAAAAAAAAAACTAAATTTTGGATCAAGAAAATCCAACAGTAGCAATAGTAGCAACCATGTACGAACGGTAGCAACTAAATTTTGGATCAAAAAATACAACAGTAGCAACGAGTAAACTCAGAAAATCAAGAAAATCCAGAAAATCTTCAACTAGCAACAGTAGCAACCATGTATCAAGAAAACCCAGAAAATCTTCAAGTAAACCCAGAAAATCAGTAGCAACGAGTAAACCCAGAAAATCTATGATCCAAAACCAGAAAATCAGTAGCAACGAGTAAACCCAGAAAATATTCAAGTATTCAACGTGAATGTCAGAAAACCAGAAAATCGATGATCCAAAACCAAAAAATCGATCTCAGAAAATCGCAACGAGTAAACCCAGTGATATCCGTGTTCCGGTCAAACCCAATCGATCTCAGAGCAACAAGGTTCGATTCGCAACAAATCCCAGAGAGAGAGAGAGAGAGAGAGAGAGAGAGAGAGAGAGAGAGAGAGAGAGAGAGAGAGAGAGAGAGAGAGAGAGGAGTACCTGCGTAGAGGGAGGAAGAGAGAGAAGAAGACCAGATGAAGAGAGAGAGAGTTGGATGGCAATTTTGTAAATACCAGCCGACAACTCACCGCTTCAAAATAGTCCGGCCTTAATTAGTCCCACACCCCCCCAGGTATTGTGTAATCCCATACGTATTGGATAAAAATTGTCCCGGGATTGTTAATCCCATGCCATTTTCCGGGAACCAAACAAGGGATAACACGGGATTGGGCAAAAATAGTCCCATCCCACCCTCATAATACCCGAATCAAACGAGGCCTAAAGCTAGGGTTTTTGTTGGAGCGTTGGGGTAGAATTGATTGCATGGGTTTTATCTTCGATTATCCTTTATATCGATTGAGTTTTAAAAAAAATTAGGTCTCTGTTGGAGGGTTGGGGTAGAGTTGATTACATGTGTTTATCTTTTATTGTTATCCTATATATCAATCAAGTTTTTGGAAAATTAGGCTTTTGTTGGACCTTTGGGGTTGAATTGATTGCACAAGTTTCATCTTTTATGATTGTCTTGTATATCTGATCGAGATTTTGAAAAACTAGGGTTTTGGTTGAGATTTTGCGGTAAAATTGATTACGCGGCTCTCTCTTTATATTATTATTCTGTATATCGATCAAGTTTTTTGGGAAAAAAATTTGGGTTATTGTTGAAAGGTTGTGGTAAAATTGATCGTGGTTTAATGATTTGTGATAATTATCCTGTATATTTTATCGAGTTTTCAAAACTTACGGTTTTCGATGGAGCTTTGCTGTAGAATTGATTGTGTTGATTTATTCTTTTTAATTGTCCTATTAATGGATCAATTTACTGCAAAATTTGGGTTTTTGTTAAAGCAGACGGGGTTGAATTGATTGTGTAGGTTTTCACTTTGTGATTATTTTGTTTATTGATCAATTGAGCGATTTAGGGGTGATTTGGCTAATTTGAAAAAACTGGTTTTTTGGTTTTTTTTTCGTTTTGTCCTTATTCAAAAAAATAATAATTTGCGTTTGTTAGTTTTCGGTCGATTTTTTGTGGTTTCTTCTTTCTTGGTTTGTTTCGACAAGAGAAATCGAAAAAGTATAAAATTATTAGCCATAATTAAAGTTTTGTGAATAAAAACGAAAAATAATCCAAAAAACTGGTTTATTTTCGGCTTTATTAAAAAAAATATTATTTTTTACCATAAATTTATACTCTTTGGATTCGTGTCGACGAGATAAATCCAGAAACCACAAAATTTTGACGCAAAACTAACAAATGCAATTTTTTTTTGAATAAAGACAACGAAAAAAACCAAAACACCAGTTTTTTCAAATTAGCCAAATCACCCCCCAAGTACAAATTTTGTTGTTGTTCTGTCTGTGGTTGTCTCTAGTTGTAATATTGTTATGGGGTTGCTCCCTTGCTTGACATCTGCATTCCGTTAATTCTTCGTTACTTGCCTGAAGAACTAGAGTTTGTAAAGGGTTCAATTGTTGTGAAGCGAAGTTGATTCATAGTTTTGTATATATCACTATGAAGCACATGAAAATTGAACTCGTGTGAAATTTTGGTGCATTCCTCTAGAGATTCAATGGGGGAAAAAGTTCTGGCTGGTTCTCGAATAAATTTGTTTCATTAGTGACTAACAGTTGACAGGCATAGTTTCATTTGGGAATGTTTTTGGGTAAATTTTTTTGTTTTGGTTGATTTATTTTTAACTTCCTGGATCACTAGGAAATTTTATTTTAGTGGCTGATGATGGAGGGGTTTGTTCCAAATTCCAATTGATTTACTACGTTGGCAACTTCACCTTTTTTTATTCCTACTTGAGCGGACTTATGACATAGGAGTTTTACACATGGTGTTATCTTTATTTTTTGAAGGGGTGGTGTTTTATGTGCTCAGCAATTTCAGAGGGTCCAAGGCATCTTACCTGCTAGTTGTGTTCTATGACACATCTATTTTACAATAGCAGTGGCGATACAAAGCAGAACTAAAAAGATGGGAAGTTTCATGTGAATTTTCTTTTGCATTCTTGACCAAATTGGAAAAGGATTTTGGTGTCCCACCTAAAGAGTTCAAGTCTCTGCCTAATTGTTTGGATTTCTCTTGTCTCAATTCGCATTTAATGGTTTTGATTGGTATTCAAGCTTGATGGGAAGTTAGCTTGATTAGTCCAGTCTTTCAACTACCATTTGATTTTATTTTTTTTTAAATTTCTGGGTTCTGTAGTTGTTAGAATCCTAGAATTACAAAGATTATGCCTCCACATGCTGAATATCGAGTAATTATGTTCAGGAATGCTGTATAGTTAAAAGTATGCCCTTTCAGTGCTTTAAACCCCTATCTATTATCATCTTACAGTTGTTTGGGAGTTTATCAGCTTTTTGGCACAATATGAGAAACAGAGGCAATCATAGCCTGCTAATCTTCCATGTCTTTGTTCATGCTTTCACAATATCAATCTTCATACCGCATTGGTTTAATGATTTGAGTTCAAATAGTGGACTGCAATATTGCAATAAATAGAGGGGCTAAGGATGATGTGGATGAAGAGACCATAAGTGGTACAATGAACAACTTCAGAAGATTTTGTGAACGAACTGAGCTGGAGCACTAGGGATCAAAGAGTTCTAGACTTCTTTTTGTATCTTTCCAAGTGTATTTGTGCATTAAGTACAATGCTAGTTCCTAATCAAACCTCAATTGATAAGTGATGTCAGAACAGCCAAAACAGTCAATGGTTGTGAATATGAAACATTTGTAAGCTTCTTGTACTCTGGTAAAAATGATGTTCTTCCTAACAACCTTTAGGTTCGGGTTAGATGTCCTGAATGAGATATTTAGGACTCCAATTGATAAGTGATGTCAGAATCCAAATTCCAATACAAGAAACGTGGTACACCAAAGGTGCATAAATGTGTTGCAATAGACTTGTATTAATCACGGCTGAGGATTTAGGTACTTTCTAACTGTAAGAGCAATTCTTTCGAAATCATTTTTAATTAGTTCTTACTTCTTAGACATGGAGTAATTATCTGTTTATTGTTCATCATTGTTTGAGTGCTAAGTCTCTTGTATTCCCCTTTTGGGATTATCCTCTTATGAATTCTCTCCATTAAATTTGGTTTGCACCAAAATCTGTAACATTCCTTCACTATCTTATTTTTGTTTTATTAGGAATATACTTGATACGTTGAAGGCTGATCACGATAATGGAGTTACTCATGGAAACCTGCTGGACAGAATCAATGTTCTGCCTAACTTGCGAGTCCAGTTTGTCAATCAAGCCGACCCACAACTTTTCAAAGGTAACTTTAAACTTATGATACAAAATCTTTAATTGGAAGATTAGCAAAATCTTATTTATCTTCAAACTTTTTAATGAAACGATCAAGTCAGAGGTTAGAGGTTAACATTACGGTATAGTAGATCCTGATGCTATGAAGGTATCTGTCCAAAGCATTAGGCTTCTTTTGCCGGAAAGAAAATATGATTAGTAGGAATCTTTATGCGTATTTTTGAATTTTATGGCTCGGTTTGGATAATGCATTAGCTTAGGGTTTTATGGAGGAAAGGAAATGACAACAAAAAAGAGATCACACATGATTTTATACTTCTTCAATGTGATTGTATCTGTAATGCCAGTGTATTGTTAACAAAGATCTTCATGCATATAGCACTGAGTAAGTTGTGAAATTGTTGTTGAACAAGTATTTATACTAATTTTGTTTTTCTTGATTTGTAGCTAAAGCAATAACCAGAGATCTGCTTAATTTCAAGACACTTGTTCAAAATGATTCACAACTGCAAAGTACCACACTGGTAAACTCTAGAGGAGTAAACTCTTTTTTTTTTTCACCAAAAAGTATTACGCAATAGAAGTATCGAGACAGGAAAACATTAGCTGAGCACACTGCAAGGCCTCTTTAGGAACTCCATCAGATCACACCTAAAAAATACAACAAAAAAATGTCAAAATGAAGAAGAAAAATCTACATAAGCATCAATAAAAAGAATAGGAGCAAGCCAATCAAACTACATACCAAATATCACTGGCAAAATGAATAGAGTTAAAGATTATCAAAGTGGTTCACAAATGCGAAGTACCACACTGGTAAGAGGTGTGGAAGGTTAATCTCTAGCAATATCATAATAGTTGCATTTTTTTTTCCCTGCTTGATTTCAAGACGCTTGTTCTAGAGGCAGGGTTGGAGTATACCCGGAGATACGGGCTACTATCCCTGCCGCCGTAATGCAGTTCCAGGCTCTTTTGTATTTTATGGGAATACACAACCTCGTTCAATGGTCTCAAGTAAGTGTTATGGTCAAATATTTCCTATTTCACAAGCATTGGTTTGATAGAAAATTTCTGTAGTTTATTTGCTTAGTTAACTTTTTGTTTTTAAACATTTTTGCGCAAGAAATTTGAATTTTTCTTGAGGAACAGTCCTTTGTTCCTCGAGTACACGAGGAAGTTCCTCATGGCTCAGAAGTTTCTTTTTCTCTACCACCAAAAGGGCTTGTCGAATTTGGTCAGATGTATGAACTTGAGTGACATGTTCAATTGGATGGATTAGATCAGTGATCCCCTTGCAGGCCATTCGAGTACCAGAAAAGGCAAAACCCTCAAGAATGAGGCATGCTATAAAAACCCTTGTGGGCAAAATATATAGAACCCACGAGGGTTTTGTAGCTTGCCTTGTTCTTGGGGGTTGTGCCTTTTATGATAGTCTCGAATGGCCCCGTAAGGAGGGATCACTGATCCAATCCATCCAATTGATCATGCCACTCAATTCATACATATGACCAGATTCAACAAGCCCTTCTGGTGGCAGAGAAACAAAAACTCCTGGGTCAGGAGGAACTTCCCTGTATAGTCGAGGAACAAAGGACTGTTCCTCAGGAAAAATTCAAATTCCCTCCGTAAAATTGTTTGAAAATGAAAACTAAGCAAATAAAGTACAAAATTTTTCTATCAAACCAATGCTTGTGAAGTAGGAAATACTCGACCACGACACTTGCTTGAGGCCATCGACGGAGGTTGTGTATTCTCAAAAAATACAAAAGAGCATGTGAAACTGCATTGCGGCGGTAGGGGGTAGTGACCCGTATCTCCGGGTATACTCCACTCCTGCCTCTAGAATAAGTGTCTTGAAATCAAGCAGAAAAAAAAATTGCAACTATTATGATATTGCTAGAGATTAACCTTCAACACCTCTTACCAGTGTGGTACTTCGCAATTGTGAACCATTTTGATAATCTTTTAACTCTATTCATTTTGTCAGTGATATTGGTATGTATTTTGATTGGCTTGCTCTTATTCCTTTTATTGATGCTTTTGTAATTTTTTCTTTTTCATTTTGACATTTTTTTGTTGTATTTTTTAGTTATGATCTGATGGAGTTCCTAAAGAGGCCTTGCAGTGTCCTCAACTAATGTTTTCCTGTCTCGATACTTCTATTGCATAATACTTTTTGGTGGAAAAAAAAAAGAGTTTACTCCTCTAGAGTTTACTCGTGTGGTACTTTGCAGTTGTGAATCATTTTGAACAAATGTCTTGAAATTAAGCAGATCTCTGGTTATTGTTTTAGCTACAAATCAAGAAAAACAAAATTAGTATAAATACTTGTTCAACAACAATTTCACAACTTACTCAGTGCTATATGCATGAAGATCTTTGTTAACAATACACTGGCATTACAGATACAATCACATTGAAGAAGTATAAAATCATGTGTGATCTCTTTTTTGTTGTCATTTCCTTTCCTACATAAAACCCTAAGCTAATGCATTATCCAAACCGAGCCATAAAATTCAAAAATACGCAAAAAGATTCCTACTAATCATATTTTCTTTCCGGCAAAAGAAGCCTAATGCTTTGGACAGATACCTTCATAGCATCAGGATCTACTATACCGTAATGTTAACCTCTAACCTCTGACTTGATCGTTTCATTAAAAAGTTTGAAGATAAATAAGATTTTGCTAATCTTCCAATTAAAGATTTTGTATCATAAGTTTAAAGTTACCTTTGAAAAGTTGTGGGTCGGCTTGATTGACAAACTGGACTCGCAAGTTAGGCAGAACATTGATTCTGTCCAGCAGGTTTCCATGAGTAACTCCATTATCGTGATCAGCCTTCAACGTATCAAGTATATTCCTAATAAAACAAAAATAAGATAGTGAATGAATGTTACAGATTTTGGTGCAAACCAAATTTAATGGAGAGAATTCATAAGAGGATAATCCCAAAAGGGGAATACAAGAGACTTAGCACTCAAACAATGATGAACAATAAACAGATAATTACTCCATGTCTAAGAAGTAAGAACTAATTAAAAATGATTTCGAAAGAATTGCTCTTACAGTTAGAAAGTACCTAAATCCTCAGCCGTGATTAATACAAGTCTATTGCAACACCTTTGGTGTACCACGTTTCTTGTATTGGAATTTGGATTCTGACATCACTTATCAATTGGAGTCCTAAATATCTCATTCAGGACATCTAACCCGAACCTAAAGGTTGTTAGGAAGAACATCATTTTTACCAGAGTACAAGAAGCTTACAAATGTTTCATATTCACAACCATTGACTGTTTTGGCTGTTCTGACATCACTTATCAATTGAGGTTTGATTAGGAACTAGCATTGTACTTAATGCACAAATACACTTGGAAAGATACAAAAAGAAGTCTAGAACTCTTTGATCCCTAGTGCTCCAGCTCAGTTCGTTCACAAAATCTTCTGAAGTTGTTCATTGTACCACTCATGGTCTCTTCATCCACATCATCCTTAGCCCCTCTATTTATTGCAATATTTCAGTCCACTATTTGAACTCAAATCATTAAACCAATGCGGTATGAAGATTGATATTGTGAAAGCATGAACAAAGACATGGAAGATTAGCAGGCTATGATTGCCTCTGTTTCTCATATTGTGCCAAAAAGCTGATAAACTCGCAAACAACTGTAAGATGATAATAGATAGGGGTTTAAAGCACTGAAAGGGCATACTTTTAACTATACAGCATTCCTGAACACAATTACTCGATATTCAGCATGTGGAGGCATAATCTTTGTAATTCTAGGATTCTAACAACTACAGAACCCAGAAATTTAAAAAAAATAAATATCAAATGGTAGTTGAAAGACTGGACTAATCAAGCTAACTTCCCATCAAGCTTGAATACCAATCAAAACCATTAAATGCGAATTGAGACGAGAAATCCAAACAATTAGGCAGAGACTTGAACTCTTTAGGTGGGACACCAAAATCCTTTTCCAATTTGGTCAAGAATGTGAAAGAAAATTCACATGAAACTTCCCATCTTTTTAGTTCTGCTTTGTATCGCCACTGCTATTGTAAAATAGATGTGTCATAGAACACAACTAGCAGGTAAGATGCCTTGGACCCTCTGAAATTGCTGAGCACATAAAACACCACCCCTTCAAAAAATAAAGATAACACCATGTGTAAAACTCCTATGTCATAGGGTACACGTGGTACCCTTGCACCACGTTTAGATTGTCCAATCAATGCAACCAACGGTTGAGATCCGAGCACTCTCTCTCTCCTCCCTTTGGCACACTCTCTATAATCCGAACTGTTCATGCGTTGACTGGATATATAGTCCGAATGTGGTGCAAGGATATATTCTATTTGCATTCAAATTTTTCTCTTTTTTGGAACCTATATAGAGGAGTACCAAAAAAAAAAAAAAAAAACCGAAGGAGAAGGAAATTAAAAAAAAAATTGTTCCTCCACGCTTGGTTTAAAAAAGAAAGTGAAAGGGAAATAGGAAAATCAAAACTTGAGCATATTGCATTTCCCTCACACTTTTCTTCGTAATCACTTGGCCGAGTTTATTGCTTGAAGTTGCGCTAACTTTTTGCCAAATTGGAGGTAATGATTGAAAATAAGGACGGATAGTAGTAATACCTTGAGCATATTGCATTTTAACTTTGTTTAACAACAATGTATTAAACAAGGTTAAATCAGGATGTAGCTTCCTGTGGTTAACTATACTGTATGCATACTTCTTTCTTGGGTGTCTTTTCCTGGTTCATTCGGAATCAATCCCACCAACCTTAATCGTAAACGGGATCCTCACGACCTTAACCTTGGGTTGCTCTTTGTGGACGTCGAACTATTAACAATGCATTAAAATGTTAACGGAAATAGAAGAAGAAGAAGAAATTTCGTACCTTTAATGGTGGTAAATCGAGCTTGTCGGAGCACTGTGGTGCCGGAGTCGTGGGCTGCCGGAGCACTTGCTGAAGCACCGTGGTGCCGTGTTTGATCGTGCAGAGAGGTTGCTGCTAGGGGGTGGTTGTGGAGTCGAGAGATGGAGGGGGGAACCGCTATTGTAGTGGTCAGGGCCGGCCCAGACCCAAGGCCGACAAGGCCTGCGCCTGAGTATAACTCTTTTTACCCACTAAAATTAGTAATTTAGGCCCAACCTTTCACGTGCACACGCCACACTCTTCAATGGGGAGACGGAGTTTATCTTTATAGACAAATGAGAGGTTGCTGAATGGTAAGTAGTCGATGTGGGATCAGAAGAAGTAATGCAAAGGCAGCAAATGAGAGGTTGTCAAAAGCTTCGCAAAAGAATATATTTCAAAAGTCATGAAGGAACCCAAGTCCAATTTGATAATTTATATTGGCACTTAATTCCACTATAAAAGATGGATGCATGGTCCCTTGTTCAAACTCACAGTCACACTCACCAACTACACCTCAATTTGCAAAAATGGCGGCCACAACCATCACAAAGCAAGCCATAAACCCCGACTACGACTGGGCCAAACAAGTGAAAGAATTCGAAGACACAAAAGCCGGCGTCAAAGGCCTCGTCGACTCTGGCATAACCATAATCCCTAGATTCCTCGTCCACCCTCCGGAGAGCCTGGAAAACCCTCCACAGTTGTACCCTCTCTAGCTCCCCACGGTTGACCTGGAGGGGGTATTGCAGGGGAGGGGCAGCTCAACGGAGGGAGGCGGTGGTGGAGGGGATACGGACGGCTGCTGCTGAGTGGGGTTTTTTTTCGGGTGGTGAACCATGGGGTGCCGACTGAGGTGATGGAGGGGATGTTGGAGGTTGTGAGGAGGTTTCATGAGCAGAAGAGTGAGGGTAAGGCTGAATATTACAGTGGGGATAGTATGCAGAGGGTTAGGTTTACTAATAATCTGCCGGCTAGGGAGTTTGATGTGGCTAATTGGAAGGATATTCTGTTCTGTTTTTTTCATGATGATTATCTAGATCCTCAAGCTATTCCTCTTGTTTGCAGCTATGTGTAACGATACGTATGAGTGGGGAAATCTACAACACATTCATAATATTTGGGTGTAGACTATATGCTCCTGCAAAAGGGGTGGTACAGTACATGAAAAAAGAAAACAGAAAACGGTACCCTGAACGGATCACAGCCGTCGGCTGCCATTTCGGGGACCATTTTTCCCTTTTTTGTTTTCTCATGTTTCTTACACTTTCTGTCTCCAAAATGTTACGAGTTCTTAATATAAAAGTAACGAAGTACCCTAATATGTCACTTTTTATTTTTTTGGTCTATCCCCACCTTTTGCTTGGGCCTCCAAGTAAATGCAAAAATATTTTAGCACGGCGATTAAAGTCAAAATAAAGCTGCTATATATTGTCCCACAAGAGTTGTTCAATGTATACTTTGCAGAAAGGAATTGCAAGAATATGTGAAGTGCTTGATAAAGCTGAGGGAGACAATGGTTGAGTTCCTCTCCGAGGCTTCAGGGCTAAGCAGCCATTACCTTTCACGTATGGAAGGCATGAAAAGTGAATTATTGGCTTCTCTGTATTACCCAATTTGCCCCGAGCCCCACCTGACCTTGGGCACTCACAGACATTCCGACATCAATTTTCTAACGTTGTTGCTTCAAGACAACATCGGTGGCCTCCAAGTTCGTCACAAAAACCAGTGGGTCGATGTCCCTCCCCTTCCCGGCACCCTCATCGCAAACATTGGGGATCTTATGCAGGTATCTATATTTATATCATACGTTGACGAAACAAAAGCATGCATTCTTGTATGTCATATTTTCTGTGCCAAAAAATAAGTACCCCGAAATAGTAATGAGAAACGATGTAGAATCCAAATTTGCCTTATCTCTCGTTAAAAAATGCCGATTTTGTTGGAAAATTGGAATTTTCCCATAATATGATTAGGGGTTTTGACCCTTTAAATTAAAGTGGGACCCACATTGCGTGAGATGAGCCCTTAGTGGCAGTAGACACTCTTGTGTTAGGAGTGTAATCCAGTGAAGGAGTGAGCAAATTCCAATTAAAGATGAATGAGAATTGTCTCACTATGAGACGCACGCGTGCCATCACCGAACACCTAGACGAGGCCGGGGCCGGGGCCGGGACTCAGGATTCATGGGCCTGCGGCCTGTGGTTCAAGGTCTGTGGTATTTGGTCCGTGGTCTGGTCTAAGTTAGTTCGGGTTTACTTCGGCATTCAAATTAATTACCCATGATAGTTGTCTTCTTAATGGCAGAATCAATTGAGACATTATTCCTTGGTTGAATATCGCACTGAATGTATTTCATTTATGCAAATTCAAATTGCCAAATTAAATGTCCGGTTAATTGCCCCTTTGAATGGATTGGTCCTCCTACCACTATATAAGAGGTCCTTGCCTTTTGTTTCAACACACCGAAAATTCACAGAGTTCTAGGCTCTGTTTGTTTCAGTGTAAAATGTTTTCTGTGAAAAATATTTTCCATGTAAAATATTTTACTGGAAAATCTTTACAAGTTTTTTAATTTTCAGTTGTTTGGTTAACCTCAAACAGTGACAAAAATCTCGCATACGTTTGCAATGAAAATACTTTACCGAGAGCCTAGGAATACCAGACCAAAGCCTACAACACTTGCTTTTCACATCCAAGCCCACTGATTTTGTCTAGAAAGGTCCAAATCTTCGCACAGCTCCATCAGAAAAATCAAAATAGCTTTTATTTTAAACTTATTTGGAGATTTAGAAGTCCTCAACTCCACTTAGGTATTTCATCGAACAGTTGAGGGCATGACAGTGAATGATTGATTTTGCATGTCCAGAAAGCAACCCAATACACAGCCAATAATCACCGGTAACTCTGTACAAAGAATGAGAGAAAAAAGGAAGAGTGTAAGGAGGATTACGATTGCGTAGTTCATTCGAAAGTAAGGGAGGTTTGTTCGGATACTTGAGAAGGAGGCTGCGAAGTCAGGACGGAGGGTTATGGAGGGGAGGTTGAACATTTACCTCCATGGCCGGCGAGTTCCGAGGCCGACTTTGATACGGGCTTTGAATTTTGTCTTGCGAAGTGTGATGTTAGGAGAATGTGTGGTATCTGTTGAGTTGTCCTTGTAGAGGTGCCCTCGGAAAACAACTTACTGTGTTTCTTTGGGTAAGTCATTTTACGTCTTCTAAGGTAAAATGATTTACGGAGAAAATTATTTTATGGAGGTTTTTTGCAACCAAACACTTGAAAATGGGTAAAATATTTTTGTCAAAAATGTTTTACGTCCAAACAAACAGAGCCCTAATGTTCTTTCGAGTTTTCTTTTTCGAGAGAGAGTATAGATATAGTTCGTTCGATAGAGCAGTCGAGTGGGTGTTACTCCTAACTGTTATAGGCCAATCCCAGGAGGCGAACGTCGGTCAATTCCTCAAACACCCGTGGTGAGGCGGTGAATTCGCTTTAGGAAAACCGTGTGAAACATAGGCCCTGACTTGGTTCAAGTTTCAATGGTTTGTCATAAAGAAAAAGGCTTAAAAGACAAGAAATTAAAATGTGAATGGAATTTGTAGACAAGGTTGGAATCACGAGTCTAGTTGTTACAGATTTTATTCAAAGCTTCACATTTCAATTACAACTGAATTTCCATTTTATTTTTGGTTTCGACCCTGTTTTGTATAGATCATTTCCAATGACAAGTTCATAAGCGTGGAGCACGGAGTTTTGGCTCAACCAATTGGACCAAGGGTGTCAGTGGCATGCTTTTTCACTCCCATCAGTACGGCTTCTGCTAAACCCTTCGGACCCATAAAGAAGCTTCTCTCCGACGAAAATCCGGTCATATACAGAGACTGCCTATTCGGTGAATACTATACCTATTACATGATCAAAGGAAAATATGTCGGTCCTGTTCGTTTCCCAGTTTAGTTTTAGTTTTTGTTTTGATGACATTATCATTTCTCTCATTTCTCTCTCTATCACTCTCCACTCATTACATCTGATGACATCATCAAAACTAAACTACACTATCTAACAAAACACAGCTGTCATCTCTCCCCTTCCTCACTTCAAGATATGAAGAGCCCTGGTGCCCGTTCCTGTCAGCCGGAAAGTTCACTGAAAGTTATGCTGCTGCTGTAATTTTTTAAACAAACAATTTCTGGGAATACTATTTTTGTATGTAGCACTAATCAAGTGAATCCTGTTTAATCAACCGATTTGAATTAAATACGTGTTGGGTTATTTAGCACTAATACGAATTTCGCAGAAACATTCTTTTTCTTTTTGGAAACAAATGTTGGCTTGAGAGACTTGAGACAGGAGTTGTTCTCTGCATTATAGGGCTTGAGACACTTGAGACAGGTCACAGGTGATGAGTCATGTTGTCCCACTTTTGTTTGGTTCAATTATAGAGGCAGTCCTTGGGAAATTCGTGTACACACACATATGTATCACACTGGCTGCATACATCCTTAAGTGTTCTGCCTTTGAGAGATAGAGGGAGACATGCAAGATTCAGTTCGCCAAGGCTCCAATTATTTTTGACACATTCGGGAATCGCCAATAAACCTAACAGTAGGTAAAAGTTAATTAGTACATTTCTTATTTTGCTCTTAAAAGTAGATTTCTTTTTAAAAAGTTAATGGGTAAAATTTAATGATGATGTCTCTACCAAGGTCAATAGTAGAAAGTGAATGTAAAAGTTGATGACGTTTCTTAATAAGTTAGAATTATGAAGCTACATACTTAAAATGGAACGAATGGAGTAGAGAACAGTGCACACTTTTCACTTTACCTACACACGTTTCTTTCAAAACTCCAACAATGCCATCTATTTTCCTTATTCACTATTAAAACACTATTTTTTCTTCTTTTTAAAATATTCACATGTCCATTCCCAATAAAATATTTGATTGTCCAGGAACAGTGACTCTCTATAGATACCCACATATTCCTTAGCTGCCGTAGATAAAAGAGGAGATGAAATTTGATGTTTTGTCTCTCTAAAATAGCTAAACTTGCAACTGCTGTGGTTTACTCCCTCAATAGTACAATATCAAGTTTGAAACATCGTAGGTGTTATTAATTTTTTTGTGGTTTACCCATATGAGACTTCGTCAAATTTGAATTGAGCTTAGGTAATGGAGGGCGAAATCGGTCTCTAATTAAGGATTAGTCGAGATATGTGTACACCGGCAATTTGAACAAATCGAGTTATCAAATGGGAAAAGATTGAGTGCAAAATTGCACTCGAAAAGAAAGGTAGAGGTTATATCAAGCAGTTTTCATACTGAGAAAAATGGGTAAGATTTTTCAGGTAAATCACATTTTTCCTTACTTGTGGAATACGTTTAAACTTGTGGTTCTCACATTTGAGAAGACATTATTTCCACCGCTGGCGGAAACAAATGTTTCCTTCAAACCAATCACAGCAGTCCGTGTGATTGTGTATTTACCCGAGTCAACGGACCCAGACGGACGGAAAGAAACTCATCGTTTAAAAATTGATTTTCCACTAAACTTGCTTCGTTCACAGTAGTAGTATTTACTCCGGTTTGGAGGGAAAAAACTTGGGTACCGAATGGGTACCACGTGGTAGAGCCTATATGGTACCCGAACGCTGCATTCAGGCCGTCCAAAAGTTTATTGGATGGCCCAGATCGAAACCCTCTCTCCTCTTCTCTCTCCCCTTTCTCTCTCCTGTTCTCTCTCTAAGTTTGGACCGTCCAAAATCGAAATGGACGGCTGGGTGTGCGCGCGCTGGTACCACGTGTTACCCACTCGACACTGAAAACTCGTTCGGTTTGGAGGTTTTCTTATGCATGGACTTTCCCTTACGTCTTGTGGGTGTTGTCCGTTTGTCCTCATTGTATTATTCTCTTCCAATTCATATGGAAACTCCGAAAGTTGTGGTATTTTTACACAACTTAGGGCTCCGGATTGAAATTTGTTTTGTCCTTTGGGCAATTTCTGAGTAATGATATTATCCCATTGCTTGAAAATGAAGATCGAAAAAAGAGTCCCCATAAGCCTGTGTGAAAAAATCATCTTGACGAGAACAGTTTAAAAAGTTTAAAAAAAAAAAAATTAAACCATGAAAGACTCGGTGTCAGATTTCTCTCAAGAAAAATATTAAGCACAAGTCCTCATTGGCTAGTGTTTTTTTCAACTTTAATATGGTCATTACTTTTTCAATAGTTCTTATAGAGCCAAACAATGTGATGTTATATTTTGATTCAAGAAATTCTTACTAGATTTGGTTCAAATTTTTGATTATATCGTTCGTCTCAAAGAGAGGAATCGGAAGTATAATGAAAATATAAAAAAAAAACTTGAAAAATGCTCATATAAGATGACGAAAAAGACCCTAATAAATGACTTTTTGAAAAAGATCACCAACTTTCCGGGTCTTTTTCGTTGTAATCTTTTGAAATTTGGTCTTTTAATTCGTGGCAGTACTCACGTTTTTTCCAGTGGCAGTACTCACGTTTTTTCCTTTGTCATGCAACTTCTTTTCCGAACGACCCGCGTCAATTCTACGTAATGAGTTAACGGGCCCAAGAGAACGGAAAGAAAAGGTAGCCTGGGAAGATATGTCAAAACTTGATTTCCCACCAAAACTTGTTGGTTCCTAGGTCACATAATATGCGTGCGGGAGTGAGTTCAGGAGCGTGAGTGAGAATATGAAAGCGTCTTTCAAAAACTTTCTAAATAACTAGAATTCGCAAGTGAGAGGATTTAAAGTGCGAGCGCAGATTGATAGCACGATCGAAGACTCTTTAGAAGGATTTTGTGATAAGCGTGGTTCACAATAATTGAAACTCGTGTTTCAGAATTTTGTTTTCTCAAAAAAAGAGTCCGTTGTGTGAGAAACGTTTGAAAGTGACAAACAGAAAAGGTCAAGAAGATGGGTCAAAAGGTAATTTGATTTCCCACCAAACTTTCTTCGTGATTAAGTCACATAATACGCGTGTGGGAGTTGGTTCGGGAGGGTGAGCGCGAACATGAAAGCATCTTTCAAAAACTTGCCAAACAACAAGAATTTGTGGGTGCAAGAATTGATAGTGCAAACAAAGACTATTTTGAAGGAATCAGAATTTTGTTTTCTGAAAAAAGAGTCCATGGTGTGAGAAACTTTAGCCATTTAGGGATTGCAACACGATGATTTTGAGGGCCTTTTTAGGAGTTCTGGTATTTTTGTTAGAGTCGAGTTTGAATTTGGATTTGGCTATTCGTAGCGACATTTTGAATTTGGCTATTCGTAGCGAGTAGCGAGAAGAGGAGTTCAAAAAGTAAAAAAAAAAAAATTGATAAAGACGAAAAAATTCAAATAATGTCTCTTTTTTTTTTTTTCTTTAGTGATTTTTTCAACTTCGATCCACATTTTATATGTTTCTAATTCCACATTTTTAATCTCAAAAATCATGTGGCAAAGTTAAACAAAATATTACAAAACTAAATAAAACCGAAAATATACGAGCAATATTTTAGTTAAATCCACAACTAGCTCTAGACTTCTAGTAGTCAATTTGGAAATTTTTGTTCACTCCCCACGTAAAACCAGTGGCGGCTCCAGGATTTTTTGATAGGGTGGTCATTAAGAAACTTGACATTTGTAATTTCTTTCAAGATTTTCATATACAATAGAGTTATAGCATCATTTACACAGTAATTAGGAAAATATATAAAAGTATCCCAATTGCCCTTTACAAATTTTTACATTTTTGAATTATCTCGCAAGTGGTGGCCAGGCCCGGCCCTGTGTTTCGCGAGGCCCCAACCCTATTCTCAATTTTTATCCTGGAATGTTTTGTAAATTTTTTTCCACTTCGATCCACATTTTATATGTTTCTAATTCCACATTTTTAATCTCAAAAATCATGTGGCAAAGCTAAAAAAAATATTACAAGACTAAATAAAACCGAAAATATACAAACAATAATTTAGTTATATCCACAGCTAGTTCTAGTAGTCAATTTGAAAATCTTTGTCTACTTCCCAGTATCCACAACAATATATGAACACATTTTATAAAGTATATAAGAACTGGTTAGACCATCGGTAAGAGAACTCAAAAAGAAAAATATTAAGCTAGCACAAGTCCTCACTGGCTTGTGTTTTTTCTCTGCTTGATTTTCATCCAAACTAACTTTGGCCACCATGTTGAGTACTCAAATGCTCATAGTGTTTGTTCTTACACTTTTAGCGTGCAACAAACATTCCTCTGGACGCGCTTCAAATCATAAAATCAGTTGCATAGAGAGTGAAAAACAAGCTCTCCTCAAGTTCAAAGACACTGTTATAGATGCTGATGGCGTTCTCTCTTCATGGGGGAGCGAACCAGATAAAAAAGACTGTTGCAAATGGTGGGGAGTCAAGTGCAACAACCACACCGGTCACGTAACCGTGCTCGATCTTAAGAATTCGTTTTCTCTGTCCGGTAAGATTAGTCCCTCTTTACTTGAACTGCAGCATTTGAAGTATCTAGATTTGAGTTGGAATAATTTTTCAGGGAATTTCTCCCCAATTCCTAATCATCATCTTGGAAACGTTTCCAGTTTACGGTATCTTTCACTCAGGGATAATCTTGAATTGAGTTGTGGGAATCTGGAATGGCTTTCTTATTTTCCTTTGTTAAGACACCTTGATCTTTGTTAAGACACCTTGATCTTGGCTGGGTTGACCTTAGTCAAGCAACCAATTGGCTTGAATTAGTTAGTAGTAACAATCTCCCTCTCTTGGAACACTTGGACTTCAGGAATTGCCAACTTCCGAATCCAGTTCCTCTTTCAATTCCTCTTAATTTCTCTCTCTCTCTAATCATCTCCGTTCATCTCCGCCAATTCTCTGTCTTCTTCGATTCCTGATGCTTTTGGGAAAATGATATCCCTTGTACATCTCAATCTTGCTAATAATGAATTCGTTGGCAGCATTCCAAAGTCTTTCAATAACTTGAGTAGTTTGCAATCGCTAGACATGTGGGGGAACAATTTGACAGAACAACTTGACGAATTTCTTGATAAATTGTCCGGGTCGGAGAAGTCGTTACAAATCTTGATTTTAGAAGAGAATCAACTTAGTGGTGCCTTACCTGATTTCACAAGGTTTTCATCCCTTAGGGAATTGTCTCTCGGTAATAACCAACTCACTGGGCCTTTTCCTACGAGTTTTCAACAAGTACTTCCGAATCTTGATACCGTAATTTTGTCCGGAAATCGAATTTCTGGCATGCTTCCTAATTTCACCGTGTTTCCATCACTTGTGACATTAGATCTTCAGTACAATAGCTTAAATGGTACCATCGACAGCAGTGTTGGACAACTTTCCAGGCTCGAATATTTGCACATCTCTTTGAATTCAATGAAAGGCGTTATCTCTGAAGCCCATTTCTCAAACCTCTCTAGCTTGAAAGTTTTGGACTTCTCATTTAACTCTCTTGTTTTCAACATCAGCTCCAACTGGATTCCCCCTTTTCAACTTGATGTTATAAGCTTGGCATCTTGCAAGTTGGGGCCTGATTTCCCAAAATGGCTTCGAAACCAAAACAATTATCGGGAGCTTGATATCTCTGGAGCGGGAATTTCTGATGTTGTCCCGAATTGGTTTTGGGATCTACCACCCAATTTGTATTACTTAAATCTCTCTTACAACCAAATGAATGGTTTGGTGCCTGATTTCTCTTCGAAGTTTCCCTATTATTTTAGCATAGATTTGAGTTCAAACCGCTTCAAAGGCCAAATACCACGACTTCCTTCCAATTTATCAGCTTTGAATCTCTCCAAAAACTTGTTCTCAGGGTCGATTTTGGTGATATGTGCAATTACCGGCTTTCAATTAAGCTATCTCGACCTCTCAAGTAACCAACTATCGGGATTACTTCCCGACTGTTGGGAATCTCTTCAAGACCTAGAAGTGATGAATTTGGCGAACAACACTTTATCTGGTAAACTACCGAGTTCATTCGGTTCCCTATTTCAGCTCCAAGCATTGCAGTTACGCGATAATAATTTTACCGGAGAATTGCCGGAGTCCTTGAAGAATTGCACCAAGTTGAGAATTATTGACTTGGGTGGAAACAGATTCACTGGAAAAATACAACCGTGGATAGGGACACATTTCATGAATTTAATAATTCTTAGTCTACGGTTCAACAAATTCTACGGAGGCGTACCTCGACATATTTGTCTCCTTGACAACATCCAAGTTTTGGATTTCTCTCAAAATGATTTGTCGGGAAAGCTACCGCGGTGTTTGGACAATTTTTCTGCTTTGGTTGAAAGTGATTACGGAGAATCTCTCCGTTTCTTGTATGATAGTGGCGCTTTCATCCGCTTCTACGTGGGAAATATATTGGTGCAATGGAAAGGACAAGAAAGGGAGTATGCAGAGGAACTGAGCCTTCTTAAAATGATTGACCTTTCTAGCAACAAATTTTCCGGGAAAATTCCTCGGGAAATTGCGAGTCTTGCAGAGTTACGCTCCTTGAACTTGTCAAGGAATGATTTTACTGGAAAGATCGCTACAAATATTGATCAAATGAAAATATTGGAATCGCTTGACTTGTCTAGAAATAGACTTTCTGGAAAGATTCCTGGAACCCTGGCTCACCTAAATTTTCTAGGCGTGTTGGACTTATCAAAAAACAACCTGTCTGGAAAAATCCCACTAGGCACTCAACTACAAAGCTTCAACGCCTCGGCGTATTCAGGGAATCCTCAACTTTGTGGTGTTCCACTTCCATATAAGTGCCCGTGGGAAGAAGAAGGCGGTGAGACTCCAGCTATTCCTCCTAGGAATGAGAAAAGAATTCAAGAAGAAGATGAGGACAAGTTCATTACCCCGGAGTTTTATATCACCATGGGGGTTGGTTTTGCCTTTGGATTTTGGGCAATTTTTGGCACAATGCTTCTAAGCAGTGTGTCAAGATATGCTGCCTGTTTCAAGTTCTTGGACCAAATAGCAGATTGGTTCTATGTCACAACAGCAGTGAATGCTGCTAGACTACAGAGGCGCCTTCGGGGGTAATTGGTATGCCACTTTTCTAGTTTATTTCTTCTGTACTCTTTGTGTGCGCGCGGGCGCGCGTGAGTGTGTGACAATTGGCTCATTTACCCGTTTTCACTGTAAGCAAGAATTTGAGCGCAAAAACTGTTCTTGTTTTCTTTACGTGCTCTTTTTCTAGTCATGGTTTCTTCATTACATCTAGCTTTGGCTCTTCATGGCTAGGATTCTTAACCAAACAAATGGTCTAATATCTTGCTATCATATGAATATATCAGATGTTCTGAGAATCGCTACCCTTTTTCTTTTGTTTTTCATACGTTTGGAAAATCAACGACTTAATTAGAGAGACGAATCTGTGTACTAGCTTGAACAGTTGAGCTTCAAGCCGAAGAGCTGCATTAAAAGTGATAATCGACGTACTTTAAATTTTTTTTTTTCCTGGTTGTTTCCTTTATCCTTCTAATTCTGTTATCTTTGCTTACTCTTTTTCTCATTCTTTTTCCAGGAAAGCTAGCTGCTGTACACTACGTTGCAATGAATTTTCATCTTCGAAATGGAGTCTTTGTTACTAGCTCTCTGAGAAGGACTTCTTTATAGTTTTCCAAGGATATTGTAGCTACAAGAATAATTCACATCTAGTATCAGATTAAATAATATTTCCTCCTTCAAGGACCGATAACTCTATTTTATGATTTGTGTGTGAATGTGAATTACATCAAATGCTTTAAGTAAGATCTTATCTTGTACACAGTTGATCACAAACCTGGGAAAAGGAAGATTAATTCGTAGTCGATAGCTTGAATTCAATGTGAATTCAAATATATGTATGCACTTGGTTCGTGTATGCATTGTGGTCTGCTTCTTAAGATTTACAAACTAAATCAGGGGCCATGCTGTATATGTACATTTATCATTACCTTCGTATTAAGAAAGTTTAAAACACGAAAGTTTCTTTTCTATTTTTTTTTTTTTATATTTCAAGAATAGTGTTCATGCATTATTGGATCGAATGTTGTTCAAAATCACTGATTTGAAAGCTTAAGAATAACAGGTAACAACTTGACATCTATGGTTTTCAAAGCTTTAAGAATAACAGGTAACAACTCGGTACTGACTTATGTTACATAAATCCCCTATTTTTTGACAGTACACTTAGATAAATACCTGCAACTGATACACTTACCAAGGTCCATGTAAAAGATAAAATCCCATTTATAGTTTGGGATATACCACACAAAGGCACCTTTTAAGGCACTCGGGAATTTTTCTAATCGCAATTTCAGCTTATAACGCCGTGCAGTTTTGAGCAGTTATGCATCAATTTTACAAATGAAAAGTTGCTGCAACACTTTAATCAGGTAAGATTTGGCTCATGCCGACCATATTCAGTGTCAATGTTATTCTTGCTCGTATGCTACAAGTGTCTGATTGACGAATTTCAGCATGTCTTCAAGATGGAAAAAGAGGAATACACCAAGAAGGGAAATTGATTGCAGCTATAATTGGCTTACGTAGATTGCATAATTGGCAGTCAAGGAACTTTTGGAGAATTTTTATTAATTTGAACAATCATACATTCAGTAAGACAGAGAATTGGACAGCTCTTTAACCCACTCAAAGCTGCGGTATTTGATAATGTCAACATGATGCAACAATTGCATGTGTTTTTAATCTTTCTAGCAATTTAGGTAGAAGTATGTCTTTTGACACATTTTTGTTTACAAACAAATTGGGGCGCTCTTGGATTTTAGTTCATCCATGACAAAAACATATAAGTAGAAATTTTTTGTGAAAAAAATGAAATTTGTTTCTTGTTGGTTGACAATTGATTGGGCTTGACATGTTTTATTATGCCAAGATACACTAACTTTGATTTGTACTAATAATCCAGAGCGCAGACAACATTAAAGAAAACCAAATTATATATATAAAAAAGTACAAAAGTTGAGTACATTTTTCGGACCTAGGGGGTTCACTTGAACTCATATACCCCTTGATAGTAGAGTTTTTTTTTTTTTTTTTGAGACCTAGGGGGTTCACTTGCACTCATCCCTTGATAGTAGAGTCGCCCCTGCTAACAAGTTCAATCACATCCATTTGTTTTGTTGGTGCTCTTGTTTCACAATTACAGCGGCCCAATGTTTGTTGACAAAGCAACTATGATCTTTCTTAGTTATTTCACCAACACAACACTTAGTTATTTCAGCATCGAAAAAGAAAAAGAAAAGAAAAGAAAAGAAAAGAAAAGAAAAGAAAAGAAAACCCTTCCAATAGGAAAAAGGCTACAATACACACCCCTACAAAAGTTACAATTTTTTCATAAAAGTTACGATTTTTTTTACAAAAGTTATGAGACACACCAAAATGTTACGAATCATACTGCTGAAAAGTTACGAAAAACTAAAAAATGTTACGATTGTCAATGAGGTGGTACAATCTGGACTATACAGTAGGTGCATATGGTACACATTTTTACTAGGTGTGTATTGTAATTATTTTCCAATAGGGAGCTTCTTTGAACGCGTATTACTGGGTAGAGGAATTAATAAGTCCTCTACCCAGTAATACTTCTTAGAAATCTTTGTGCCCAAATATATATAAACAAAGACTTAAATAACTAGTGGGAGAATTAATAAGTCCTCTTGTCACCTTAGACACACACGACTAAAGCACTTAAATGAAAGACAAAAAATCAATCAACCCATTAACTAGTAGGAGATTATGTGTAGGAGTAATGGCGGGGTCCTCTAGACATTGGGAGAGATTCATGCTTATCTGTAACTTTTTTTTGTAATGCACACAAGTTTTGTTCGATAACTGAAGGTGTCTCAGTCAATTTATGCACACCTCAACTAGGTAGTTAACGCACCCAACTTGGTCCTCTTCAGACTCTTCAGAGGAGAGATATCGTTTGTGGGGAACCCAATTCAATTCTAAATAATATATTGAGGCCGAATGTTCAGTTTTTATCACCATTAATTTGTTAAAAGCCAAGTTATCATAAAATTGTTAAAAGCTACGTTGCTAAAATCTAATTTGTTTCCCATTAGCTAAAATCTAAGTTGTTATTAGAACCAAATTTTCTCTTCCATACTCATTTTTCTAAAATCAAATTGCCAAAATCACGATGAGAAAATTACTCATTTTTCCAAAATCAAATTGCTCATTTTTCTAAAATCAAGTTGCTAAAATTTAATTTGTCAAATTTTCTCTTACATACTCATTTTTCTCTTACATATTTTTAGCAAATAAGAGTTGGGGGTGCTAAAAACTTACTTTTAGCAAACGGGAAACTCCACTCTGAGCCATAAACAAGACCGGCCCTGGGCTAAAGCCAGAGGTGTGACTAGGGGCCCATTTGTACAACACGTTTTTATATTATATATGCAAGTTATTCCGAGGTCTACGCAGAAGTTGGGTTCTTGCTTCAATTGTTCGCGTGAGTTCATGAAAACAAGGCAGTCTCGGGTTCGAAACTAATGACTCTTTTTTGACCGAGCAATCTTTTTTCTTCTTTTCCTATTGGATTTAAGTGTAAATATATTACTTTTGTGCCTTTTGTATTGTAAATAATTATTCTTTAGTGGTTGTAGACGTTACTCAAAACCAATATTCAAATCTTTGCACACCATAAATGGTTTGATAATTTTTTAAATTTTCTTTCACTTATTTTCATTTTACGTTTAACTTTTTATACCAAATCCATAAATACAATAATTTTGACTATAAGTGAACCCATATACTATATTTTGACTCAAGAAACATTGATATAACAAAAAAAAAATTCTCTTATTGTTAAAAATGTCAACCCCAGTTGATTGGGACATAATGCTCGGTTTGGTTTGGTTTGGTTTATTGTTAAAAATATTATTCTTAGAATTAAAGTTAAAATCATGATTAATTTGAGAATAAGCGGAACTTCATTATCTTTGATTCGTTTTTTTTTTTTCTAATGGCATAAAAATTTAAAAGTTTGTTTTAGTTAAATTACAAGGCTAAAATACCATGTTTATATTTTATATATATTATATTAGCCACCAATATTGAACTTCTAATAAACAAAAACAGAGAGGCCTATTTTTTAAACTCGCTTTAAGCCTCCATAATTGCAGGGCTTGTAATGATTAGAGTGAGGAATATAGATAATGATTAAAAATAGGGGTTAATGATTAGAGAGAAATAGAAAGAAAAAAATGAATAATATTTAAAAATAGGAGGAATAATTAGACAATGATTGAGAAAATCGGATCTTGAAAACCCAAAACGAACAAGACCTATATACTTATAAACAAAGACTTATATAACTAGTGGGAGGGAAAAAGAAAAGCGCATGATCTTCTTTGAACGCGCATTGCAGGATAGGAATTTAGAATACTCTTAGAAGTCTATATAAGTATATATATAAAGAAAGACTTGTATAACTAGTGGGAGAATAACGAATAATGATACATACACAAACTTTGTGCCACAACCAACCACAACCCCTCTCACATGGGGTGTGTGAGGCCCGCATGTGGGACCCATGTGGGTCCCACACCCCATGTGAGTGGAGTTGTGGTTGGTTGTGACACAAAATTTGTGTCACAATCATTTTTGGAGAAGAACAAGTCCTCTTGACTTTTTGAAATCTAAAGGACTCAAATAAAGACAAACAAAGACTTAAAAGAAACGCGCATGATCTTCTTTGAACGCGCATTGCTGGGGATAGGAATTTAGGCTCTTATTAATGGTTTTTTTGACCCACCCGGGAATCGCCAATAAACCTAACAGTAGATAAAAGTGGGGGAGTGATTTCCACACCCCTAAATTGTTATCCACACCCCCTTTTTTGTCTTTTAGTGAAATTTTCATGTGTAAAATTGTCACTAAAAGACAAAAAGGGGGTGTGGATAACAAATTAGGGGGTGTGAATATCAATTACCTAAAAGTTAGTATATTTCCTATTTTGCCGTTAAAAATATATTCCATTTTGAAAAGTTACTGGGAAAGTTTAATGATGATGTCTCTATCAAGGTCAATAGTGGTGAATACAAAAATTGATGACGCTTTCTTAAATTGGAACGAACGGAGTATTGAACAGTGCATACTTTTCACTTTACCTGCACACGTCTTTTTCAAAACTCCAACAATACCATTTATTTTGCCTATCCACTATTAAAATACTACAGTATTTTTTTTTCTTTTTTAAATATTCATATGTCCATTCCCAATAAAATATTTGATTGTTCATGAACAGTGACTCTCTATAGATACCCACATATACCTTAGCTACCGTAGAAAAAATGGAAAATTACCTAGCCTCATATTGAGGTTGCAGGAGATGAAATTTGATGTTTTGTCTCTCTAAAATAGCTAAACTTGCAGCAGATGTGCTTGCCCTGAGTGAAGAGCATTGTGTTGCGTTATTATAGCTATATTCAAGACCCAGGTCACCTTCGTTGTGAAGGCTTCGGACTTAAGAATTTACTCCCCCGTTAGTATCAAGTTTGAAACCTCGTAGGTATTATTCATTTTCCTGTAGTTTATTGATATGAGACTTCGTCAACTATGAATTGAGCTCGGGTAATGGAGGGCAAAATCGGTCTCTCAGGATTAGTCGAGATGTCTGTACACTAACAGTTTGAACAGATCGAGTTATCAAATGGGAAAAGATAGAGTGCAAACGAAAAGAAAGGTAGAGGTTATATCAAGCAATTTTCATACCGGGAAAAATGGGTAAACTTGTGCTTCTCACATTTTTCCTTGCCCGTGGAATACGTTTAAATTTGTGGTTCTCACATTTTTCCTTGTCAATCAACTTTTTCTCCAAAGGACCCAAGTCAATTCCACTATTGAGTCAACGGACCCAGGCAAATGGAAAGAAGGTGGGGAAGATGTGTCCAAAAGTGATTTCCCATCAAACTTGCTTCGTTCACAATAATTGAAACTTGTGTTTCAGAAATTTTTTGATTTAGTATTTACTCCGGTTTGGAGGAAAAAAATTTTGCCACGTGGCCGAGCTCTGTGGTACCCAAACGCTGCATTCGGGAGTGAGTTCGGGAGCGTGAGTAAGAAAATGAAAACGTCTTTCAAATAACTAGAATTCGTGAGTGAGAGGATTTAGAGCGCAAGCGCAGAGCAAGAAATGATAGCACAAGCGAAGACTATTTTGAAGGTTATGTGAGTAAGCTTCGTTCACAATAATTGAAATTCGTGTTTAAGAATTTTGTTTTCTGAAAAAATAAAAATAATAAAAGTCCGTTGTGTGAGAAACGATTGAAAGCGACGGAAAGCAAAGGTCGAGAAGATGGATCACAAGGTGATTTGATTTTCCACCAAACTTGCTTCGTTACTAAGTCACATAATACGTGTGTGGGAGTTGGTTCGGGAGCGTGCGCAGGAACATAAAAGCGCGCATCTCTCAAAAACTTGCCAAATAATAAGAATTTGTGAGTGCGAGAATTGAGAGTGCAAACAAAGGCTATTTTAGGGATATGTGACTAATAAGTCTTGTTTGCAATAATTGAAATTACTCGAGTTTCAGAATTTTGTTTTCTAAAAAAAGAGTCCCTAGTGTGAGAAACTTTTGAAAGCCATTTGGGGATCACCGGCAACACAGTGATTTTTAGGGTCTTTTTAGGAGTTCTGGTATTTTTGTCAGAGTCAAGTTAAACATTTTGAATTTGGATATTTGTAGCAACGAGAGGAGTTTAAAAAGTTAAAATATATATGATAAAAAAAATCACTAAAGACGAAAAAATTTAAATAATGTCTTCTTTTTTTTTTTCTTTAGTGACGTCCTATGTAAATGTTTTGTAAATTTTTTTCGACTTCGATCCACATTTTATATGTTTCTAATTCCACATCTTTAATCTCAAAAATCATGTGGCAAAGCTAAAAAAAAATATTACAAGACTAAATAAAACCGAAAATATACGAGACAATAATTTAGTTATAATCCACAGCTAGTTCTACTAGTCAATTTGGAAATCTTAGTCCACCCCCCAGTCTCCACGTAAAAACACCAACAAAAATTCTTCTCAGAATACACACGCATTGCACACATCTTAAAAAGTATATAAGAACTAGTTAGACCATGGCTAAGAGAACTCAAGAAAAACATTAAGCACAAGTCCTCACTGGCTTGTGTTTTTTCTCTGCTTGATTTTCATCCAAACTAACTTTGGCCACCATGTTGAGTACTCAAATGCTAATAGTGTTTGTTCTTATGCTTTTAGCATGCAACAAACATTCCTATGGCCTCGCTTCAGATCCAAAAATCAGTTGCATAGAGAGTGAAAAACAAACTCTCCTCAAATTCAAAGCAAGTCTTGTAGATGAATTCGATGTTCTCTCTTCATGGGGGAGCGAACCTGATAAAACAGACTGTTGCAAATGGTGGGGAGTCAAGTGCAACAACCACACTGGTCACGTAACCGTGCTTGATCTTAGTACATCGTTTTCTCTGTCCGGTAAGATTAGTCCCTCGTTTCTTGAACTGCAACATTTGAAGTATCTAGATTTGAGTTGGAATTATTTTTCAGGGAATTTCTCCCCAATTCCTAATCATCATCTTGGAAATGTTTCCAGTTTACGGTATCTTTCTCTGGGGGAGATGTATGGATTGAGTGGGGGGAATCTCGAATGGCTTTCTTATTTTCCTTTGTTAAGACACCTTGATCTTACCGGGGTTGAGCTTAGTCAAGCAACCAATTGGTTTGAATTAGTTAGCAACAATCTCCCTCTCTTGGAAAACTTGTCCTTAAGTTTGTGCAGACTTCCGAATCCAGTTCCTCCTGTACCTCCTCTTAATTCTTCTCTCTCTCTGATCACCTCCGTTGATCTCTCTATGAATTCTCTGTCTTCTTCGATTCTCGATGCTTTTGGGCAAATGATATCCCTTGTGCATCTCAATCTGGCTTACAATAAATTCGCTGGGAGCATTCCAAATTCTTTCGCTAATTTGAGTCGTTTGCAGTCGCTAGACCTGAGCAACAACCATTTGAAAGAAAAACTTGACAAATTTCTTGATAAACTGTCCGGGTCAAAGAAGTCGTTACAAATCTTGGATTTAGGAGCGAATCAACTTAGTGGTACCTTACCTAATTTCACAAGGTTTTCGTCCCTTAGGGTACTGTATCTCAGTAATAACCAACTCACTGGGCCTTTTCCTACGAGTTTTCAACAAGTACTTCCGCATCTTGGTGCCCTAAGTTTGCATGGAAACCGAATTTCTGGAATGCTTCCTGATTTGACCGTGTCTCAATCACTAACGTTTTTAGATCTCGGGGACAATAGCTTAAATGGTACCATCGACAAAAGTGTTGGACAACTTTCCAGGATCGAACATTTGGACATCTCTTGGAATTCATTGGAAGGCGTTATCTTTGAAGCCCATTTCTCAAACCTCTCTAGCTTGAAATTTTTGGACTTCTCATTTAACTCTTTTGTTTTCAACATCAGCTCCAACTGGATTCCTCCTTTTGAACTTGATGCTATACGGTTGGCATCATGTAAGTTGGGGCCTGATTTCCCAGAATGGCTTCGAAACCAAAACAATTGTTCCGAGTTTGATATCTCTGGAGCTGGAATTTCTGATGTGTTCCCGAATTGGTTTTGGGATCGACCACCCAATTTGGTTTACTTAAATCTCTCTTACAACCAAATGGCAGGCTTGGTGCCAGATTTCTCTTTGAAGTTTTCTGATTATCCTGGCATAGCTTTGAGTCCTAGCATAGATTTGAGTTCAAACCGCTTTGAAGGCCAAATACCACGACTTCCTTCTAAAGTAATGTCTTTGAATCTATCCAAAAACAACTTTTCGGGGTCCATTTCGTTGATATGTTCAATTGCCAACTTTGCATTGAGCTATCTTGACCTCTCCAGCAACCAACTCTCAGGACGGATTCCCTACTGTTGGGAACCTTTTCAAGAACTAAACATTATCTATTTGGCCGACAACACTTTATCCGGTAAACTTCCTAGCTCATTGGGTTCTCTATCTCAGCTAGGAGCATTGCAGTTGCGCGACAATAATCTCTCCGGGGAATTGCCCGAGTCCTTGAAGAATTGCTCGGAGTTGATAATTCTCGACTTGGGAGGAAACAGATTCACGGGAAACATACAACCATGGATAGGGACACATTTCTCTAAGTTAATTATCCTTAGTCTACGGTCCAACAAATTCTATGGTGACGTACCTGTAGCTATTTGCCAACTTAACAATATCCATATTCTGGATTTCTCTCAAAATGATTTGTCAGGAAAGCTACCGCGGTGTTTTGACAATTTCTCTGCTTTGGTTCATCGTGATGACAGTATGGAAGGAAATATTGGTTTCGATTATATGAGACTCTTCAATTTTGGCCGCAATTTGGACTTCAATAATTTTCGCACCTACCTGGGAAATGCATTGGTGCAATGGAAAGGACAAGAAAGGGAGTATGGGAACACACTGGGACTTCTTAAAATGATCGACTTTTCTTGCAACAAACTTTCCGGCGAAATTCCTAAGGAAATCGCGAGTCTTGTAGAGTTAATTTCCTTGAACATGTCAACTAACAATTTTACCGGAAAGATAGTTGAAGATATTGGTCAAATGAAAAAATTGGATTCTCTCGACTTGTCTGCAAATAGACTTTCCGGCAAGATTCCTACAACCCTGGCTCTTCTAAATTTCCTAAGCGTGCTGAACTTGTCAAACAACAACTTGTCTGGAAAAATCCCATTAAGCACTCAACTGCAAAGCTTCAATGCCTCGGCGTATTCTGGGAATCCTCAACTTTGTGGGGTTCCACTTCCAAATAAGTGCCCGGGGGAAGAAAAAGGCACCGAGCCTCCACTTATTACAACTGGGAATGAGAAAAAGATTCAAGAAGAAGACGGGGACAAGTTGATTACACAAGGTTTTTACATCAGCATGGGGGTTGGTTTTGCCTTTGGATTTTGGGCAATTTTTGGTCCAATGCTCTTGAGCAGTATCTCTGGATATGCATGTTTCAAGTTCTTGGATAAACTAACAGTCTGGCTCTACGTTATGGCATCAATACATTTGGCTAGACTGCAGAGGCGGCTTCAGAGCTAATCAGTACGTGTCTTTTTTACTTCACTTCTTCGTAAATTTTTTTGCACGCATTGGTTAATTTCATGATATACCATTTTTTTCACATTGCAACCTAGAATTTAAGTAAAAATTAAACTAAGTAGCTTTGATCTTCACTGCTATGATTCATAACCGAACAATTGGTATGACATCGTGTCGTCACGTCATATGAATATATCAAATGTACGTAACGAAATTTGACACAGTGTTTGATTTTTTGGAGTGATATAATCATTTTTCCTTTTGTTTTTCTTTGTTTCCTTTGAACAAAGAAACTATAGTGGCTTGCGGGAAAAACTACAATACACACCCCTATTTGGATTTGTACCATATGCACCTTCAAAATGTTACGAGTTTTTTAAAAAGTTACGACATGCACCAATATGTTATGCTTTTTCGTGAAAATATTATAAAATTTATTGTTGAAAAGTTACGTACGGGGAGCAAATGTTATGATTCTTAGCGAAAATATCATGAATTATATTGCTGAAAAATTCCGAGTGAATCTTTATGAGGTGACACAATCTATACATAGTAGGTGTGTATTTTAGACTTTGCCGTAGATTAAACTTTATTACATGTCATATATATTACTTTAAGTGATAATTGAAAGACGTACACTTAATTTCTTATTGTTGTTTGTGTTTTTCTGGCCTTGTGGTCCTTCTTCAGGAAAGCTACTATGCCTGACTCAAGGCATCGGCCGCTAGCGCTTGCAATGAATTCAAGAAGGACCTCTGTATTTTCAAGGATGTCGCTACAAGGTAGAATAATTCACATTTAACATTGTGTGAGAGGTATCGAATGAGATAAGGTTTCTTTCTTCAAGTAGGACCTCTGTTGGTCGGACTTGTCGATAAGAAATGGGTTTGTAATTTTCTGTCATGTCATATACTATGTTTTGTTTGTCTCTTTTTCTGCTTCCACTGGCGGCTTTACATTGAGCCAAATATGTTCAACCACATTATTTCAACACCCTACTTAATGAATTTTGAACACGGAGCTATGTTAAATTTGAGCACTTGAACAAAACAATTGTTGTTAAAAGAAACAACGAATTTTCAATGTTATAAGAGTAAAGGATGAAAAACAAAATTTACAGCAAAAAGGCAAAAAAAATATGAAAAGTTTAATGTTCTATGCCAAAGCGTTTTACCAATTGATTAAAAAAAAGATTGAATAGAGAAGAATTATCTCCCAATCCGAAAACTTCACCAAAACAGAATCCTAGATTTCAAGTTAATGCTACGAGTTTAACAGCGCCCAAAGATACTACTATTCACTATCGAAGAGACGTGGAAATCCTTAGCGGTGCCCGCTGAACCAACGCGTTCGAATGGTGCCTTTGCCAAACAAAACAAACTGCCTTGACAACTTTGAAAATTATTGTTTACTCAACCAATCACAAAGTCAAAATTGAAAACCTTGTATGGGGAATAATTATTGTTTTAATTACTAATTGGTACTAATTTATCCACATATATGTACTGTTGTTGTTTTGAAAGGTAGTCAACAACCTTGGTACAAACATTCTATCTCTTTTTGGAAACAAATGTTGGCAAACATTCCTCTGTATTGAATGAAGTTAGGTTGGTGTTCTGTGCATTATAGGGCTTGAGACACTTGAGATAAGTGATGAGCCATGTTGTCCCACTTTTGTTTGGTTCAGTTGGCTTTTTCAGGCAATCACATTTTTCCTTCCTAGCCCGTGGAATACGTTTAAACTTGTGGTTCTTACATTTTTCCTTCCTGGCCCGTGGAATACGTTTAAACTTCTGGCCCGTGGAATACGTTTAAATTTGTGGTTCTCACATTTTTCCTTCATGGCCCGTGGAATAGGTTTAAACTTGTGGTTCTCACATTTTTCCTTGTCAAGCAACTTTTTGTCCAAAGACTCCAAACAAACCGAGTCAATTCTACCTAATGAGTTAACGGACCAGACAAACAGAAAGAAACTCATCTTTCAGAAATTGATTTCCCACCAAACTTGCTTCATTCACAATAATTGAAACTCTTGTTTCAGAATTTTTTCGATTTAGTTAGCATTTACTCTGGTTTGGAGGAAAAAATTTTGGGTACCGAATGGGTACCACATGGCGAGCCTTCGTGATATCCGAGCGCTGCATCTGGGATGTCCAAAAGTGTATTGGACGGACCAGATCGAAACCCTCTCTCTCCTCCTCTCTCTCTCTCCGTTCTCTCTCCTGTTTCTCTCTCTAAATCTGGACCGTTCAAAACCGAATTAAATATGGCACTAATCAAGTGAATTCCTGTATTACGAATTTCGCAGTTTATGTCAGTAATCTGGTAATCTAGAGTATAATCTAGTCATTAGAAACATTCAACTGTCAGTTATATAAGATGTCATGCTATATTGGGTTGCACTATCTGCACAGGTGACCACAATACTTCCATCCGATGCATGCTTCTCTTCTTCTGCCCCTGAAATTACCATAAAATTGGAAACTGTTGAAGAAATATTGTTCCACATTACTTGGGGAAAGAATGAGTGATTACTTAATATAATGTTGGGCCTTTCCACTCGTTGTCAATTAGATTTGAGATGGATATAAAGTCTCTAGATGGTATCAGAGCGGGCCTCATTTCACCCCACCTTTAAAAAAAAAAAATACAATCTACACCCCCACGGTGACAGACCAGCAAAAAGGCAAAAAGACTGCAAGATGACAGAACCCAAAAAGAGGTAACACGTGACAGATTTCAAATGCGACTGCACGTGAGGGGGTGTTAATAAATATTGTCCCACATTGCTTGGGGAAGGAATGGGTAATCACTTAATATAATGTTTGGTCTCTCCACTCATTGCCAATTAGATTTGAGATGAATATAAAGTCTCCACAACCTTGTTTACATATATAAACGGAAGGAATTTGCATCAAATTCTTTACAATTATAGAGGCAGTCCTTGGTGTTATACACGAGGGAAATTCGTGTATAGAAATACACATTAGTATATCACACTGGCTGCACACGTCCCACGTTAAGTGTTCTGCCTTTGAGAGATAGAGAGGCATGCAAGGTTCAGTTAAACATTTTTGTTAGAGTCAAGTTAAACATTTTGAATTTGGCTATTCGTAGCAACGAGAGGAGTTTAAAAAGTTTTTAAAAAAAAAAGATAAAAAAAATCACTAAAGACGAAAAAATTCAAACAATGTCTTTTTTTTTTCTCTAGTGACGTCGTATGTAAATGTTTTGTAAATTTTTTTCCACTTCGATCCACATTTTATATGTTTCTAATTCCACATTTTTAATCTCAAAAATCATGTGGCAAAGCTAAAAAAAATATTACAAGACTAAATAAAACCGAAAATATACGAACAATAATTTAGTTATATCCACAGCTAGTTCTAGTAGTCACTTTGAAAATCTTTGTCTACTTCCCAGTCTCCACGTTAAAACACCAACAATATTTGTTCTCATATGAACACATTTTAAAAAGTATATAAGAACTGGTTAGACCATCGGTAAGAGAACTCAAAAGGAAAAATATGGCCACCATGTTGAGTACTAAACTGCTCATAGTGTTTGTTCTTACGCTTTTAGCATGCAACAAAAATTCCTCTGGACTTGCTTCAAATCCTAAAATCAGTTGCATAGAGAGTGAAAAACAAACTCTCCTCAAGTTCAAAGACACTGTCATAGATGATGATGGCTTTCTCTCTTCATGGGGGACCGAACCCGATAAAACAGACTGTTGCAAATGGTGGGGAGTCAAGTGCAACAACCACACCGGTCACGTAACCGTGCTCGATCTAGATTTTAGTACATCCTCGTTTTCTCTGTCCGGTAAGATTAGTCCCTCGTTGTTTGAACTGCAGCATTTGAAGTATCTAGATTTGAGTTGGACTCATTTTTCAGGGAATTACTCCCCAATTCCAAATCATCATTGTAGGTTCGGTTTGTGGTTACAGTCAATTAATTAACTTGGAGAGGCAAACAATAGCTAACAATTGAATCAGGAATAAGAGAGTGTGTAAAGGGGTAAAGGATTAAGCCAAATATACAGAAAGAGAAGGCAGCAACGTTCAGTCCATTCCCATTTGGATCATCATTGTCCTCGAATCACAGTCTTAGAAGAAAGATGTGCTCGCGAGCACTAGCAAGAACAGAGTCCTTGTTTCCAGAGCTCTGAGTCACCTTTCCTTTCTAAGTTTTCCGTGTTCCTTAGACGAATGAATCTCTCGATCTCTGTCTCTGGGATTTATGAATGAATGTCTCATATTTATAGGGATCCACACCCAATCATGGGGCTGCAGACATTTCCCCAATAACATGATGACACGTGCTCTCTCCGTATATTCGGGCGACGTGGGTGATGTCACTGGCCGTTAGGAAGCTTCCATTAGATCGTACCAGTGCATCGTTTTCCCTTCGTCGCGACCCTTAATCCCTTAAAGCCACCAAGCCACTTGTTTCTCCCCTATTCCCGCTGTGTTGGGTATGGTCGCGAGCCCTTTAGCTCGCGCCAAGACCTCTTTCGAGCTCTCATCGACTTCCCCATCCCTGCCTTTTGGTCAGGTACAGTCGCGAGCTCGGTTCGCGTGCTTGTGTGAGTGTTCGCTTTATCCCGTCGCGTTGGTCCTCTTCTCTGAGGTCCTTGCGAGGGGTGAACTTCTTCTTAGTAGCACTTCCCTTGTATAGGGCACCCCTTGCTTGGGTGTCTTTAGTTCTGCTATGTCCTCCCGCGAGGTCGTCTCCTCGCGGTGGGGCTCTTCCTCAGTCCTCTGGTTTGGTTGACTGATGACGTGTCCGTTGAATATTATCGAGCCACGTGGATAGCTATAATTGGTTGTTCAACTGCCTCGTCACCTTACGCGCTGACCTTTCCTACATATGCCCCTCGCGCGAGCGTGATTCCGCGGCGCGTGGTCTCATACGCGCTCTATCGCGCGCGTGCGACGTCAGCAGATCCCGTCGTTTTAGCATTCCCCTCCGAAAGAGGGCGGTTTCCCAAACTTCGAAGTTTTGTTGCAGGCCGATTGGACTGCTGGAGCCATTCCGACCGTTGAGGGCAGGGGTACTTGGCCTATAAATACCCGTTGTGAGAGGGGTTTAAAGTTTCCTTCACTCTTTCCACACTCCTCTCGAGTTAATCTCAACAGCTCTCAATCCTTCCTTCAGCTCTCAAGCCTTCCTTCTTCCTCCACTCTACGAAACCCTAGTTTCTTCATTCAAGCACGTCATGACTCGATCACGAAAGAACGAGTCTGATACCGAGGCTCTTCTGGCCAAGACTGCACTGCCTCCTACTAGCGAATGGAGGAGGGCTCCGTTTCTGAGGCCTGAAGGCGATGTTTTCTGGGCTAACGTTCAAAATTACGTTCCTCTCAGTGGTAACCCCAACACCCAGTACCTTACAATTTTTGATGAAGTTGACGCCTCAGAGGCGGATATGGTCGATCCGTCTTCACTGGTGAGGCTAAGGATCGAGAGGGGAGATTTCCCTTTCTCTCAAGTTCAATACAAGGCCAGCATTCAACCTCCAAGGGATTGGGGTGATTGGGTGGCCACGATTCTTGATAATTCTGAGCACAGGAAAACCCTAGATGAAGTGGGTTTATTGAAGACCGTGCAGCTCTCGCGGTATCTCGTCGCGAGTCGTCCTCAACGCGATCTTGACTTCGCGGTGTCTCGCTGGAGCACAACCAGCCATACTTTTATCTTCCCTTTTGGAGAGGCTGCCCCAACTCTTCTTGATACAGAGATTCTCATGGCCCTTCCCACTCGCGGCGATTATCACTACGACCCTGCCCACCTTCCATCTGACGTTAAATCGGTGGTCGATTTCATAGAAGTGGATTTTAAGAAGGCGGGCGAGTTTGGTTCTCGCTACGATGCCCTGGGGAATCTACGATCCCCTCCAAAAGCTAACAAGACGACTTGGGGTTCCTGGCAGCGATTTTGGTTCCGTGATATTTCTACCGTCGAGGTGGATGGAAAGTTTGCCATGACAATGAGTTCTTATCATGGAGGTCCGCTATCTCTTGCGGTCTTCCTCGTTCAGCTTCTGTCCCTCTTTCTTTTCCCTGACCTTCCACACGAGGGACCTCGTCGCGAGATGATTCCTCTCGCGGCCATTCTCGCGTCGGGGAAAAGGCTTCCCTTGGGCCCCATGTTTCTGGGCCATTTTTATCACCAGCTGGATCGCACTGTTCAAGATTTCGAGCGTTCGATGGGGAGGTACGAGATCACTTCCATGATCCACATCCCCTTCCTCCTTGCTTTCTTCTATGAATACTTTCCAAAGGCTGCCCCCACTCCCCACGATCTTCCTCCTTTGAAGAGTGTTCGGGTGAGGAATTCTGCTGGAGACATTGTCCTCGATGGTAAGAACATGCCCGTCATTCGACGGCGAGAAACTACCAAGGATCATGAGGTGGAGCAGGACTCTGCGAGCCATCTATTCGAGGACCGGGTGCGACGAAGTAACTTCTTTCGACCCACGTCCCTATGAGAAAATTGTTGATGGTTCGATAGCCTCTGCTTTGTCTTCCTCGAGGACACCGTTGTGAAGTTTGAGTAGCAATATCCGATCGCACAAGCTGAATTTCCTCGCATGGGTTACCCCACTATCTCCCAACTTTATCTGTTGCCGAGGGTCCCCTCATGGTGTTGTCTGGGGCGACGGGCTTCGGCTACAATTTGGGTACGACCAAGGCGTCCTCGCGAGCCTCCTTCTCCGCCCCGGACTTCGTCGCGGGGATCCGTCGATTCTAAAGTCGTTCAATCGCGAGCTCTCCGCGAATTATGGGGGCGAGAGGATCATTCCCAGCTCCTTTCGCAAGGCTGTCTTCACCCCAGAAAACAGGGTATACTGGGCAAGGAACTTACAATCTTTCCAGAGTGCATCCGGGACCCCAGCGGTGGTGTCCTCCGCGGAACCCATCACGAAGAGGGATCGACCTGCGGTCTTTTAAGCCGGGAAGGATCCTAATCGCGAGCCCCCAATCATGTTGGGTAAAGGGGACTGTGGTTCCATTTGATGTGATCAATGCCATTCCTATCCAGAAGATCCGTCTGCCAGATCGCCTTGACTGCTCCCACACCATCTCGTACTATTACAAAGGACAAGAGGAAGGCTCGAACCCCTCCTCAGCTAGGGCCAGCTCCGAAGAGACCCAGGGTCAGATGTTTGTCTTCTCTTCTCCCTCTTTCCTTCTAGCCCTTCGTGTTTTGCTGATCCGCTATTGTTTCTTATCTTTCAGGGTCCTCCGCGGAAGGGTCGAATAATGACAGAATCTCCCCTTTTCCTCGCGGAGCCTTTGTCCGAAGCCGAGCCCATGGCCCTGATCAAAAGTGATTCTTCTAACCATTGAATATATGCTTTGCGCTTTCACTTCTTTTTGTATACTAATGAGACTTGTGTGTTTCCTTCCAGGCGAGAAGGCTCAATCGTCCAAAACTACCGCTGACGCTGGCAAGGACGTGCCTCTTGCGAGCCCTTCTACTCGCGATGCGGACAAACAAGCTACTTCAGACGTTCCCCTTTCGGGGGGACCTTCGAAAGAGCCTGAGACGAAGGAAGCTGCGTCGGGTTTCGCTGAGGGACAAAGTCAAGATGCCTTGCATGTTGATGAGTTCAATGCTATGGACATCGCGAGTGACATCGCGAAGGAGGTTGTGAAAGAGGTCGGGGTTCTAGTGGCCAACTAGAGACTCCCAAGGAAGTGGAGGGTCGAGAGGAGAAGGCCGCGACCACGAATAAGGAGCTTTGCCGCCAAGAGATTGATTCACCAGCAGGCTCTCCTAGGGCTGATCTCTTCCTTCATGATCCCAGTCTTGTCAAGGATGTTGCTCCAAGGAGGAAGAAGAAGAAATTGGCGAAGAAGGCCGTCGCACCTTCCTCTTCCTCTTCGCATGAAAGAACTCCGTCGCCCCTTCGCGAAGAAGACGTAGTGGACATACCCTCCTCGACGGAGAAAAGCATTCCTGATCCCGACCCTGTTTTTGAATCAAACGTCAGTGAAAGCTCAGATATGGATGATCTTGCTGAGGGTAGTGAAGGGAGTGAGGAAAGCGAAGACGTGTCCGGAGGCTCCCAAGGTAAGTCCAGCAGTGATGTTTTTGCAGGAATTGGAGACATCGTACGTCTTCCTTCTTTTACCCCTTCTAAATTGCTAACATCAAGCCATCCTTCTGATTCAGAGCCACTTCGCGAGAGTGAAGACCAGGGAGAGAAGCTACCGTACGAGAAAGTTTCAAGCGATGCTGATCAGGGGAATGGAAGCCAATCCCAAGCTCGGGAAGAGGCATCAGGCCCTGGACTTTCTAAACATTCCTTGTTCCCTGATGCACAGGGCGTACCTCGCTGGAGTGTCTGGGCTCGCAATGTCCCTATCCTTCGTGTCATTCAGGAGCATTTTCCCCTTACGTTTGCAAATTTCTCTGCCAGCCGTCTCGTGGGTGGCTCACTCCTCGACGTTCTTGGCGGGATAGTATTATCCTTGCAAGAGACAAGTGTGAGGGATTTTTCTGAGGAGAAGTATGAGGACATGACCTCCTCGATTACTGATATGGAAACGTTTGGCCTCGACCTCCAGTGGCTCCGCGATCGTTTAGAGCAAGTTCGTTCTACGAAGCTGTTATCTGCGAGCCTGTTCAAGATTCAGGCCAGTGAAGCTCAAATTGCTGAGGCAAAAGAGACGTATGAGAAATACAAGCAATTGCTCGCGGATGCCAAGGAGAAGGTCTCTGCCTTGAAAGAGGGTCACAAGCTGTTGCTCGAGGATCATAAAGCCCTGGAGGCCATTCCAAAGATCTCGCTGACTGATGCAGAGCCTGTTCTTCCATCTTCTGACTTGTTCTCTCAGAAATTTGTAAAGTAGCTAGGCCCCTTTTTTTTTTTTTTGAAGTGCAAGCCTTTCCCTTGTAGGGGAAGCAAACTTTTGTATTTACAACATCAATGGTAATGGAATCTTTTTAGAACTCTGTCTATGACCTATTGCTGTTATTGTTTTGTATGGTCGCGCGGGGCAGCAAAGGGCAAATTTCCCTTGTGCACATCTTGTCTGCTTTGTGTTTCCCCTCTTATTCGCGGACCTGTTTCCTCTGAGGGCCTTGGCATTTGGTTACACTAGGGTTTCCCTTCGTGAGGTCTTGTTGCTTTCCAACTTTTGAAAGTTAGTGATTCCAAAGAATTTACTCTGGTTCCCAATCATTCGTGGGGATTCGGCCGTCGCGAGGGTCTCTATTCCAAAGGAAGAAATTTCCTTGGTCCCTTTTCGCAACATTTAGAGGCCTTGAGCGTAAGTGAGTACTTTGTCTTGTACTTTTTTTTCACCTCGCGAAGGGTGGAATTTCCCCCTGTGCTGACAACATTTGTGCCGCGAGGTCATCACTGTGGATGCCTGATTTGTTCTACCATTTTCCTTTATCATATTCCCAGTATGCTCCAATGAATATCTTTTGAAATATCATTTATAGAACACATTTCCGAGATAAAAAAAAAGGGGTAGTGATTCCAAAGAATTTACTTTGGTTCCCAATCATTTGTGGGGATTCGGCCGTCGAGGTCTTTATTCCAAAGGAAGAAATTTCCTTGGTCCCTTTTCGCAACATTTAGAGGCCTTGAGCGTAAGTGAGTACTTTGTCTTGTACTTTTTTCACTTCGCGAAGGGTGGAATTTCCCCCTGTGCTGACAACATTTGTGCCGCGAGGTCATCACTGTGGATGCCTGATTTGTTCTACCATTTTCCTTTATCATATTCCCAGTATGCTCCAATGAATATCTTTTGAAATATCATTTATAGAACACATTTCCGAGATAAAAAAGGGGTAGTGTTTTCATTCATAACTTCGATCCATATTTCTTTGCCTCAAGGGTAGGGGATCAATACCTGTGGCTACATTTGATTGCAAAAGAAGTAAAGTCTTTTGAGAGAAATAAGCGAGAAAATGACATAAGGTTGCGAGAATGGACCTACTTTCATTAAAGCTAGCCCATATCATGGGTAATACTTCTTGATGTACTTCGCGTTGATGGGCCCCGTGAGGAATCCGTCGCCGACTCTCGCGAGCCTGTAGTGTCCACTTTCTGCAGCTTTAATCACCTCGTAGGGACCTTCCCATTTTGGTGTGAACTTTGGCAGCTTTAGGTTCTGCATGACCCCAGCAACTGACTTCCATACCAGGCTTCCCACCTTGAATTCTCTCGCGACCACACCTTTGTTGTAGTACTTGGCCTGCATCGCCAATACTTTTCTTGATTTTCGGCCGCGATCTCCCTTCTTTCGTCTAACGCCTCGAGATCAGCCCTTCGCTCCCCTTCAGTTACTTCAGTGGACAGCGCGAGACGTGCAGAAGGCACACTTATTTCTGCGGGCAACACTGTCTCTGCTCCATACACCAAACCGAAGGGGCTCATTCGCGTAGACTTCCTCTTAGGCTCTATAAGCCCACAAGGCAATTGGGAGGTGCTCGGCCCGGGCTCCTCCTTTCTCATCCAGTGCTTGCTCGGGAATCCCGACAATGGACTTGTTGGTAGCCTCGGCTTGCCCATTTCCTTGAGGGTAATGGGGAGTCGAAGTCTTACAGGTGATGCCATAGGACGCGAGCAACCTTTTTACTTGTTTATTGACAAATGGAGTGCCATTATCTGAGAGGATAACCTTAGGGATTCCAAATCTGCAAATGATATTTTCTTTAATGAAGTTGGCCACCACGTCGCCCGTTGCACGCTTCAAAGGAACTGCCTCTACCCATTTCGTGGTAATTTACATTTGCCACCGAGAATCCACCGGTTACCTCGCGAGGAGGGATGAATGGGACCAATCGGGTCCATTGCCCACGTATGAAAAGGGTAAGGTGCTCGAATATGGTGTAGCTCAACAGAGGAGCATTTACCTTGTCCCCATGCTTTTGGCGGGGCGTGGCATCTCCTCACATGGCCCTTGCAATCCCCTTCCATTCTTGGCCAATAGTACCCGAGGTGGGTGATTTGCTCATATAGCTTTCTACCTCCTGGATGTTTCATCTCATGTACCTTGTGCAAAACCTCTTCTGCTTCATTATTGGATAAACACTTGAGGGAATATGGTCAAGGGTCCTTCAGATAGCCGATCATCTTTGACAAAGAATCTCTTCTCGCATCGTTGCACTTCTCGAATGCCGCCGCGATCCATGGGGAGGGCTCCTTCCTTCAAGTAATCAATGTATTTCTGCCTCCAATCTGTTTCTTCGCTAGAGAAGTTGCATTCATGCTCGATTTCGTGAAGTGAACAATCGGGACATTCCTTGAGCAGGGTCGCGGCGTCTCCCTTCATCGAAGGCCAGTAGTACCCTTGACGCTGAATTCTCCTGTATAGCGCTATGTCGTTTTCTCCACAGGTTGCCTCATGGATTTGCTTCATTTTCTCCTTGGCCTCTGCATCATCGATGCACCTCGCGAGCCATCCCTGGGGACCGCGAAAGTACAGCTCCCCTTTTAGGATGGTAAATTGTGATAGAGACATCATAGGAATTACTCCACAGCCCGTCGCGATCTGCGTTTTAATGGGGTCTCGCCAATCTTTTTCCTTGGAGCTTTCTTTTTCTTCAACGAATGAGGGCTCAGTCTTCCTTGTGATCTCTATGGCCCACAGTACTCCCTTCAAATTCTCGTCTTAGCACCCAAAGTGGCTAATGCATCGAAACTTGTTCTCGGACACTGGGCTTGTGAATGATGCTGATATCATCAAAGTCTTTCCTGAGTCTTTGAACAGTTGCTCTGTATGGTGCGAGATTAGCTTCCTTTAGGGCGTAGACGCCCTCGCTCTGCAAAATTATAAGTTTTGAATCCCCCACAATTCTGAGTCTTTTGATTCCTTTCTCTCTGGCCGCGAGTAGTCCTAGTATAAGTGCTTCATATTCAGCTTCATTGTTAGAGCACTGGAATGCTAATTTGTATGACAGGTACTCCTTCGCGCCGCTATCACTTTGCAACGTGACACCTGCCCCGGCTGAATTACCTCCTGTTGCCCCATCGAAGCCTAGAGTCCAGCTTTCCAGCTCATGGCTGGCCGCTAGTGCTTCGAAATCATCTCCTGGTAGTGACTCTCCCAATGGTTCACACTCCCCACTAGGGAATTGGGCCAATAGATCCGCTAGAGCTTGGCATTTGATTGCTCGAGGCACCGTGCATTCAATATCGAATTCTGCCAGGGTTAGCAACCACTTCGCTTCCTTCCGTTAAGAATCGAAGCGAGATAAAGCGAGTACCGCATAGGGTCATTTTAAGGTCACGAGCTGCACCTTGAATGAGAGGAAATAGTGCCTAAGCTTTTGTGCTGTAAAAACAAGCGCTAGGCAATGGCGTTCAATTGGTGTATAGCGTTCCTCTGCCCCTTGCACTTTTCTGCTGATGTAGTACACTGGCTTTTCAATTCCTTCCACTTCTTGGGCCAGTAGTGCCCCAATTGACCTCGCGGTAGATGTTAGATATAAGATCAGTGGCTTTCCCTTCTGCGGAGAGACCATTGTCCGAGGTGAGGCTGGACATTCTTGACTTTCTCAAATGCCAATTGGTGCTTATCCTTCCACTCGGGTTGACCTTGTCTTTCAACAAATCACCCAAAGGTGCGATTATTTCGCCGGAGCGGGGGATAAACCTTCTTAGATAGGAGACCTTCCCCAAGAATCCCTTGAGGGATCTTTGGGAGTGGGGAGGGGCATGGTTGAGATGGAGCGGATCTTGGATTCATCTGCATCAATGCCATGTCTGTGCACCAAAAAGCCCAAGAATTTTCCGGCTGTGACACCAAAGGCACATTTAAGGGAGTTCATCCTCATGTTAAACTTTCTGCACCTTTTGAACACTCCTTCGAGGTCTCGCAGGATGCTCCGTTCGCATTTTGACTTGTGACCGGAGTCATCGACATAGACTTCTGAGAATGATGAATCATGTCGTGGAAGATTCTTTGTCATGGCCCTTTGATAGGTTGCGCCGGCGTTTTTAAGCCCAAATGGCATCACGGTATAGTAAAAATTCCCCAAAGGGGTTCTAAAAGCAGTCTTCTCTGCGTCCTCAGGTGCCATTTTAATTTGATTGTATCCACTGAACCCATCCATGAATGAAAACATTTCATGGCCGGCAGTGATATCAACCAAGGTGTCAATGTGAGGCAATGGCATTTCATCCTTTGGACAAGCTTTATTAAGGTCGCGAAAGTCCTCGCAGACCCTAATTTGGCCGTTCTTCTTCTTTACTGGTACAATATTGCACAACCATGTTGGATATTGGATTGGTCGGATGAATCCTGCACTCCTGAGCTTTTCCACTTCTTCCTTGATCTTTTCTTCCAAATCTGGGTGGTACTTCCTCTGAGGCTGCTTCACGGGCTTGGAGTTTGGAAATACGTCGAGATGGTGACTTACCAGTTTTGGATCCAAGCCTGGCATCTCGTTGTAGTGCCAAGCAAACACATCGCTGTATTTGCGAAGCAGAGCTACCAAATTAACTCGAGCATTAGGCTCCATAGATTTGCTAACGAATACTGGCCTCGCGGTGCCTTCTCCATCCCTTAGGTCGATTTCTTCAAGCTCTTCTGGTTGGGGTTTTGGCCCGTCTTGCATACACTCCGGAGCTGGCTCGGGTTTATCAATTATCCCCACCTCTTCCCCTTTTCCTTCAATGTCGCGGGGGTCAGAGGCTTCATAAACGCCTACTGACCCTTCGCACCGTCATAAGTGGTACACAGTTTTCCCCCCTTCGCTAGTCTTCGTGATTTTGCGAGGGGTCAATCTGTCGAACACTGTGGGGCGCTTTGCGGGGACTGGTTCTAATGGCTCGCCTTTGATATTTTCCCACTTCGGAATTTTTATCCCGATGGGACTCGCGGTGACAGCTTCGCAGGCCTCCTCGACTTCAGAAAAGTACACAGCGTCAGAAAGGTGGGCCTCGCAGACCTCGAAAGGCCTTTCAGTGGCAGGTACAGTGATTTTCTTCCCAGCCCAGATGCCCTTAAGGCATTGATGATAGCTCGATGGGACCACTGCATACTTGTGCATCCATGATCTTCCCAAGATTACGTGGTAGTTGGTTGGTCCTTCAATGATGTGGAACTTTGTTGGTGCACGAATGGGCCCAACCGCGAGGTCTAGCACAATGTACCCTAGGGATGGTTTTTTCTCTCCTCCAAAACCAACTATCCCTACCAACGACTTGATGATTCGTGGCTCCGGGATATTCAATCTTTTCAACGTCTCGAGGGGCATAATATTGATTGATGCCCCTCCGTCCAGAAATGCTCGCTTGAGCTCCATACCGTTGATGTAGGCAGTGACAAACAAAGGTCTGTTGTGGGGAAATGGCACCCTCCTGTCTGCGTCTGAGAAGGAGATGGCGTTAGAATCCTCACGGATGGTCCTCGCGACCGAGCCACCTTCCACCACACATGCTTCCTGGCTCTTGTTAGCCAATGCTAGTATTGCCCTGGTCATTTCCACCCTTACGTTGGGGGTAAACCCCAATCCGTCAAAGAAGGTTTTGAACTTGTGGCTTTTAGACAAGATCTGATGTCTTTCTTCTTCATTCACCTCCACAGTGGGCTGATCATAGCTGGCAATTTCCTCGATGTGATCATAGAAGGAGGTCATGTAAACCTCCTCAACATCATCCTCCATATCGTACATGAAGTCGTAGTACCCCCCATTATAGCATTCTGCCATCGCGGCCCCTTCCTCGTGCTGAGGGTAGGGCCTGTCGCGAACGTCTCTGTTTATGCCCACTCTTAACTCATTGTTATCTTGCTTCCTTTTAAAAATTTCTTTGAGTGTCCAACAGTCACTCGTAGGGTGTTGCACTCTCCTGTGAAAGATGCAGTACCTTGGGTTTGCACGATCTTGCTGAGAAGGCTGCACATTAACTTCTGGGAGTTTCAAGCATCCATCCGCGACCCATGCGTTAACGAGATCTACGACCTCTTCTACGCTGCAGGGATATGGAGGTGCATCTCGCGCTCGGTCCTTGTAATCTTTGAAAGATTTGATCCTCTTCTTGGGGTTGCCATCACCCCCCTGTGGCCTGCGCGAGACTTGCGCGGAGGCCGCAGTAGCAATCCCTCCAGCTTTGCTCTTCCACGTGGTCTTTGGTACGTCCACATCAACAGTGCCGCGAATATTAAATGCCGCTTCCATCAAGGCAGAAAATGTTTGGTACTTTCCATTGATCAAATGCTTCTTATATTCCTTAATCATGCCTAGAAGGCAGATTTCCACCAGACGTTTCTCTGGAACTGGCTCATGGCACTGAACAGCTTTGTCTTGGAACCTTTTGATGAAATCAATGATATCCTCTGTCAGCTTCTGCTTCTCGTTCACGAGGTTTAGCGAAGTGATCTTCTCTATCACTTGGAAAAATTTGGTGTAAAACAGATTCACCATTTCCTCCCAAGTGTTTACAGAGTGAGGCTCGAGGTTGACATACCAAGTGTATGCACGAGCAGTGAGGGACTTGGAAAATTCTCTCAATCGAAGGTTGGGATCTTGCGAATGGACACCTAACGTCTCAATAAAGCGGTGAACATGCTCCTGAGCACTTCCTTCCTTCCCATCAAACTTAACAAATTTCGGTGGCACATATCCTTCTGGGTATGGCATGGCCATTATCACAGCAGGGTATGGTGGTTGAATCTCAGGATTAGGCAGAGTTGGCAAAGTTGCTTTAGCCTTTTCTTGTTGCAGCAAGGCTTGGACGTCTGCCAAGGTGAGAAATGCTGGTGGCTGTGGGATAATACCCCCAGCAACTGGTATGCCTGGAGCTGGTGCTGCTTGTGCCAAAAGGTTATGTCCATTTGGTGGTGGTGGTGCCGCAGGTGGTATTCCGTTGAGCTGTTGAGGCTGACCCACCAGGTTTCCCTCTGCACCATTTGGTGGGGGCACTGGTGGAGCCATCGGTGTCGCAGCAGCCATCACCGCCTGAGTAAGCCGAGTTATGGCCAAAAGCAACTGAGTCTGGCCATCTTGCATCTGCTGCTGTCCATCTCTGATGGTCTTAAGAGTTTCGGCATTAGCAGCCAGAATTTGTGTATTATCGAGCTCTTGAATTTCTTCTAGAACGGGTTGACGTTCCATTGCTCTTTGTCGAAGAGTTTCAATGGCACTTAAGAGATTACGGGAAGAAGAACTGTGCGTTTGCGAACCACTTTGTTGATTTTGTAAACGGCTTCTTGTGTCAACCATCAGCTATGAAAGCCTCCCCAGCGGAGTCGCCTTATGTAGGTTCGGTTTGTGGTTACAGTCAATTAATTAACTTGGAGAGGCAAACAATAGCTAACAATTGAATCAGGAATAAGAGAGTGTGTAAAGGGGTAAAGGATTAAGCCAAATATACAGAAAGAGAAGGCAGCAACGTTCAGTCCATTCCCATTTGGATCATCATTGTCCTCGAATCACAGTCTTAGAAGAAAGATGTGCTCGCGAGCACTAGCAAGAACAGAGTCCTTGTTTCCAGAGCTCTGAGTCACCTTTCCTTTCTAAGTTTTCCGTGTTCCTTAGACGAATGAATCTCTCGATCTCTGTCTCTGGGATTTATGAATGAATGTCTCATATTTATAGGGATCCACACCCAATCATGGGGCTGCAGACATTTCCCCAATAACATGATGACACGTGCTCTCTCCGTATATTCGGGCGACGTGGGTGATGTCACTGGCCGTTAGGAAGCTTCCATTAGATCGTACCAGTGCATCGTTTTCCCTTCGTCGCGACCCTTAATCCCTTAAAGCCACCATGCCACTTGTTTCTCCCCTATTCCCGCTGTGTTGGGTATGGTCGCGAGCCCAGCTTTAGCTCGCGCCAAGACCTCTTTCGAGCTCTCATCGACTTCCCCATCCCTGCCTTTTGGTCAGGTACAGTCGCGAGCTCGGTTCGCGTGCTTGTGTGAGTGTTCGCTTTATCCCGTCGCGTTGGTCCTCTTCTCTGAGGTCCTTGCGAGGGGTGAACTTCTTCTTAGTAGCACTTCCCTTGTATAGGGCACCCCTTGCTTGGGTGTCTTTAGTTCTGCTATGTCCTCCCGCGAGGTCGTCTCCTCGCGGTGGGGCTCTTCCTCAGTCCTCTGGTTTGGTTGACTGATGACGTGTCCGTTGAATATTATCGAGCCACGTGGATAGCTATAATTGGTTGTTCAACTGCCTCGTCACCTTACGCGCTGACCTTTCCTACAATCATCTTGGAAACGTCTCCAGTTTACGGTATCTTTCTCTAGGCGGGAATTCCTTCTTGAGTGGTGGGAATCTGGAATGGCTTTCTTATTTTCCTTTGTTAAGACACCTTGATCTTAGCGAGGTCGACCTTAGTCAAGCAACCAATTGGCTTGAATTAGTTGGTAACAATCTCCCTCTCTTGGAATACTTGTCCTTGAGTTATTGCCAACTTCCGAATCCAGTTCCTCCTCTTAATTCTTCTCTCTCTCTTGGAAACGTCTCCCGTTTACGGTATCTTTCTCTAGGCGGGAATTATGACTAGAGTGGTGGGAATCTGGAATGGCTTTCTTATTTTCCTTTGTTAAGACACCTTGATCTTAGCGAGGTTGACCTTAGTCAAGCAACCAATTGGCTTGAATTAGTTAGTAGTAACAATCTCCCTCTCTTGGAACACTTGGTCTTAAGTGATTGCCAACTTCCGAATCCAGTTCCTCTTGCAATTCCTCTTAATTCTTCTCTCTCTGTGATCACCTTCATTGATCTCTCCTTCAATTTTCTGTCTTCTTCGGTATATAGTTGGTTGGTTAATTTGAGTGGTAGCATTGTTGATGTAAACCTTGAAAGTAGCCGGTTAAATGGTTTGATTCCCGATGCTTTTGGGAAAATGATATCCCTTGTCAATCTCAATCTTGCTTCTAATGAATTCGCTGGCGGCATTCCAAAGTCTTTCAATAACTTGAGTAGTTTGCAATCGCTAGACATGTCGGGGAACCATTTGACAGAACAACTTTCCGAATTTCTTGATAAACTGTCCGGGTCGGAGAAGTCGTTACAAATCTTGAATTTAGGAGAGAATCAACTTAGTGGTGCCTTACCTGATTTCACAAGGTTTTCATCCCTTAGGGTACTGAATCTCGATAATAACCAACTCACTGGGCCTTTTCCTACGGGTTTTCAACAAGTACTTCCGAATCTTGGTGTCCTAAGTTTGTCCGGAAATCGAATTTCTGGAATGCTTTCTAATTTCACCGTGTTTCCATCACTAGAGCGATTAGATCTTCGGAACAATAGCTTAAATGGTACCATCGACAAAAGTGTTGGACAACTTTCCAGGCTCGAACATTTGGACATCTCTTGGAATTCATTGGAAGGCGTTATCTCTGAAGCCCATTTCTCAAACCTCTCTAGCTTGCTATATTTGCACATCTCTTGGAATTCATTGGAAGGCGTTATCTCTGAAGCCCATTTCTCAAACCTCTCTAGCTTGAATTTTTTGGACTTCTCTTTTAACTCTCTTGTTTTCAACATCAGCTCCAACTGGATTCCTCCTTTTCAACTAGATACTATACGGTTAGCGTCTTGTAAGTTGGGGCCTGATTTCCCAAAATGGCTTCGCAACCAAAAGAATTATTCCCAGCTTGATATCTCTGGAGCTAATATTTCTGATGTTGTCCCGAATTGGTTTTGGGATCTACCACCCAATTTGCTTAGGTTAAATCTCTCTTACAACGAAATGAAAGGATTGGTGCCTAATTTCTCTTTGAAGTTTTCTGGTTATCCTACCATTGATTTGAGTTCAAACCACTTTGAAGGCCAAATACCACGACTTCCTTCTAAAGTAATGTCTTTGAATCTATCCAAAAACTTGTTTTCGGGGTCCATTTTGTTGATATGTGCAATTACCGGCTTCCAATTGAGCTATCTAGACCTCTCCAGCAACCAACTCTCGGGATGGATTCCCGACTGTTGGGAACCTTTTCCAGAACTAACGATTATCAATTTGGCCAACAACACTTTATCCGGTAAACTTCCTAGCTCATTGGGTTCCCTATTTAATCTCAGAGCATTGCAGTTACGCGACAATAATCTCTCGGGGGAATTGCCCGACTCCTTGAAGAATTGCTCGGGGTTGATAATTCTCGACTTGGGAGGAAACAGATTCACGGGAAACATACAACCATGGATTGGGACACATTTGGCTAATTTAATTATCCTTAGTCTACGGTCCAACAAATTCTACGGAGCCGTACCTCTCGGTATTTGCCAACTTAATAGAACCCATATTTTGGATTTCTCTCAAAATGATTTGTCGGGAAAGCTACCGCGGTGTTTCGACAATTTTTCTGCTATGATGCATCGTTATGACGGTATGGGAGAAACTATTGGTTTCGATTATACCGAAGTCAGAAAACGGGACGGTGTCTTTATTGAGGGCACCTACCTGGCAAATGCATTGGTACAGTGGAAAGGACAAGAAAGGGAGTATGGGAAGAACTTGGGACTTCTTAAAATGATTGACCTTTCTTGCAACAAACTTTCCGGCGAAATTCCTCAGGAAATCGCGAGTCTCGTAGAGTTAGTTTCCTTGAACCTGTCAATGAACAATTTTACCGGAAAGATAGTTGAAGATATTGGTCAAATGAAAAATTTGGATTCTCTCGACTTGTCTGCAAATAGACTTTCCGGCGAGATTCCTGCAACCCTGGCTCTTCTAAATTTTCTAGGCATGTTGAACTTGTCAAACAACAACTTGTCTGGAAAAATCCCATTAAGCACTCAACTGCAAAGCTTCGATCCCTCGGCGTATTTTGGGAATCCTCAACTTTGTGGGGTTCCACTTCCAAATAAGTGCCCGGGGGAAGAAAAAGGCACCGAGCCTCCACTTATTACAACTGGGAATGAGAAAAAGATTCAAGAAGAAGACGGGGACAAGTTGATTACACAAGGTTTTTACATCAGCATGGGGGTTGGTTTTGCCTTTGGATTTTGGGCAATTTTTGGTCCAATGCTCTTGAGCAGTATCTCTAGATATGCATGTTTCAAGTTCTTGGATAAACTAACAGACTGGCTCTACGTTATGGCATCAATGAATTTGGCTAGACTGCAGAGGCGGCTTCAGAGCTAATCAGTACGTGTCTTTTTTACTTCACTTTTTCGTAATTTTTTTTTCCCGCATTGGTTAATTTCATGATATACCTTTTTTTTTCACATTGCAACTTGGAATTTAAGTAAAAATTAAAGTAACTGCTTTGAGTTTTTTTTTTTTTTTTCTCGTTCTCTTTTTCTTCTCAACATGTTTAGTTTAAGTAGCTTTGATCTTCACTATTATGATTCATAACCAAACAATTGGTCTGTACATAACGAAATTTGACATAGTGTTTGATTTTTTGGATTGATATAACCATTTTTCCTTCTGTTTTCCTTTGTTTCCTTTGAAAATGCTATGACTGTAACTTGAGAAACTATAGTAGCTTGCGGGAAAAACTACAATACACACCCCTATTTGGATTTGTACCATATGCACATTCAAAATGTTACGAGTTTTTAAAAAAGTTACGACCTGCACCTATATGTTATGCTTTTTCGTGAAAATATTATAAAATTTATTGCTGAAAAGTTACGCACGTGGAGCAAATGTTATGATTCTTAGCGAAAATATCATGAATTATATTGCTGAAAAGTTCCGAGTGAATCTTTATGAGGTGACACAATCTATACATAGATTAAACTTTGCCGTAGATTAAACTTTATTACATGTCATATATATTACTTTAAGTGATAATTGAAAGACGTACACTTAATTTCTTCTTGTTGTTTGTGTTTTTCTGGCCTTGTGGTCCTTCTTCAGGAAAGCTACTATGCCTGACTCGAGGCATCGGCCGCTAGCGCTTGCAATGAATTTTCAAGAAGGACCTCTGTATTTTCAAGGATGTCGCTACAAGGTAGAATAATTCACATTTAACATTGTGTGAGAGGAAAGTATCGAATGAAATAAGGTTTCTTTCTTCAAGTATTGAGAACTTTGTTTTAGGTTTTGTTTGTCCCATTTTGGTCGGACTTGTCGGTAAGAAATGGGTTTGTAATTTTCTGTCATGTCATATACTATGTTTTGTTTGTCTCTTTTTCTGCTTCCACCGGCGGCTTTACGTTGAGCCAAATATGTGCAACCCCATTATTTCAACACCCTACTTAATGAATTTTGAACGCGGAGCTTTGTTAAGTTTGAGCACTTGAACAAAGCAATTGTTGTTAAAAGAAACAACGAATTTTCAATGTTATAAGAGTAAAGGATGGAAAACAAAATTTACTGCAAAAAGGCAAAAAAAAATATGAAAAGTGTAATGTTCAATGCCAAAGCGTTTTACCAATTGATAAGGCTCTTATTTTGCTATTACATAAACGCTGATGTAAACATCATAAAACCTAAACTAAAGTTATGTAGCCAACTAAAATTTAGTGGAATGTAAATTACATATTGGATTGCCATTTTGTTTAATCAATTGTTATCAACATAAATCATGAATTCCACTCTAAAATATGTGATCATAACAAAGTTACACCCATACATCAACTCAATACAAAGATTGAATAGAGAAGAATTATCTCCCAATCCGAAATCTTCACCAAAACAGAATCCTAGATTTCAAGTTAACGTAGGATTTTCTATTAGCCAATCTGTAAAGAACTATGCACAAAATAATCAAACAGGAAATTAAATTAAACTCACAGGATTTTAATGAAGTTTCTGAAACTGGATGAACAATTTGAAACTCAAAACAAAACGTTAAGAAGAAATTGACTGAGACACAATGTCCTGAAGACGAATTTCGCCCTCCCCATAATGCTACGAGTTTAACAGCGCCCAAAGACACTACTACTATTCACTATCGAAGAGACGTGGAAATCCTTAGCGTTCCAAGTTCCAACGCGTTCGAATGGTGCCTTTGCCAAACAAAACAAAATGCCTTGACAACTTTGAAAAGTTGTTCCTGTTTGTTTACTCAATGTAAAAATGTATTATTATGTTGAAAAACAAAAGTTCTATCAAACAATAAATATATGCTTAGATAAAAATCTACATCTATTAAATCGGTCCCCCTCGGATCAAAATCCTGCCTCCGCCACTGGATGAGTTGGAGATGTTCTTGCTTTTTATTTATAAAAGGAACACAAGGGGACAACCCACATTATAACTTTATCATTATTCATCATAGTGAAACACCCCAACACGCTGTGGAGTATAATTAAACAATCAACTTAAGTCGGAACCATGTAAAATCTCTGTCTTGCTTTTTATTTTTTCTTGCTTGTGACTGTTTTCTCTGTTCTGTGGTTTGTTCTTCAATTGTGTGATATTTGTCTGTGGATTTATGCACGCGAATCCATAACAACATTGACGCGAAATACACGTCCCGAGAGTGCAACACAGCTTCAAAGAAGCGACGCTCGAGCCCAAAGACTTCACGAAATGGGCTTGTAATTTTCTTCCATCTTATAATGCATTTCTAATATTAACTACATAATGCTTCTTCGAGTTTAGAGTCTTTGCGTTGTATGCAGTTGATCCCAAGCTGAGCTCAGTTAAATTCAAGCACATGAACAAAGCTATTGTTGTTAATTAGTAAAAGAACGGACGAATTTTTAATTTTATAGGAGCAAAAGGCAAAAAAAAATATGAAAATTTTTCTGTGTCAAAGCGTCATTCCAATGATTAGAAAAATTACATCTGATTGTATGTAAAATTGATAGAATTAAAGTTACCTAATTATTAAAAGAAAAATATATAGCTTTCAAAGCCACGAAAATGTTCAAACTTTTTTTTTTTTTAGTCAGAGCATCTCCAATCAATCTCCAAAATTCTAAAATGTATAATGGATGTGTCAAAACAGAGAATGGAAAGACTCCAACCCAGTTTGAGTCTCCATCTCCCACAAAATGGAGATTGATATCCATTTATGTAAATTGTAAATAAGATCCGGTGTATGAAAATTGCAACCGTTGAAAAGGTATCGAGGATACCTTCAAAATAAGATTTTCTTTTCAATACACTTTGATAGATTTGTGAGAAAAAAAATTAAAATTAAAGATTTGAAGGAAACTTGAAGGTCTGAGAATTTGTGAATCCTACTTATGGTCCTCTTTGTGAAAAAGAGTTTAAAGGACAAAATAAACCCTTTGAAGGTCATTAATTAGGGTGGTCTTATGCCCTGCATTATGTATTTGTCGTTTCCGATTCTCTAAAAACAAATCATCCATGTTTATTAAGTTTGATACATATTAAGAGATAAATCATAATTGGCAGTCATACATTCAGCAAGACAGAGAATTGGACAGCTGCCGTATTTGATAATGTCAACATGATGCAACAATTGCATATGTTTTGTTTACAAACAACCTAACAAAGTGGGGCTGCTCTACGATTATGATCTTTCTTAGTTATTTCACCAGCACAACACTTATGCTGTTCAAAATCAGCATCAAAAAAAGAAAAAGAAAAAGAAAACCCTTCCAATAGGAAAAAGGCTACAATACACACCCCTACAAAAGTTGCGATTTTTTCATAAAAGTTATGATTTTTTTTATAAAAGTTGCGATACACACCAAAATGTTACGACTCATACTGAAAAGTTACGAAAAACTAAAAATCTTTACGATCGATTGTCAATAAGGTGATCTGATAATCTGACTATCTTATAGGCATATGATACACATTTTTTTAATTAGTGTGTTGTAGCTATTTCAATAGGGAGCAATTCTTTGAACGCGTATTACTGGGAAGAGGAATTTAGGATACT